>JAHWFP010029970.1:0-18292 GCA_023313725.1 Lithobius niger
GAAATAAATTAAAAATTACCAAAATTTGACAGACGGTTGTGCCAGCACAGCCAGCATTAGGCTTCTCTGGGAGACAACCTTCATCGGGAAGGGTGAGAGCTATCAACCAACTGATTTGTTTTAGTTTTCAGCATACTTTACAACTAATCGTTAGCATGTGGTTCGAGTTGTGACTGCGTTGCTGGTTACGATTTATGCTGCATGTTATGAGTTTGTTGTGTTATGCTAACGTTTTTCAAATCAAATCAATTAACATAAAATCGGAGGAAATAACAAAGAAATATTACTCATAAATTGGTTTGGTTGTATTACTCATAAGTAGAAAATAAGTATTAAAAATAAGCATGAATAAGCATAAAATTTGCTTGTGTCTTTGCATTCTAGCTTGATTCCGAAATATCCCTTCAGATAACAACAAAACTATTCTTTCGACAAACTTTCCCTTGGTACATTGTTGCAGGAGTGGGTTCTCAGAGAATCCACTAAAAAAAAGGGTTAAAGGGTTTAACGAGCGTTAACCACTCCTGGTCATCTGCCCGAAGCCTCTATGTCTGCAACAGCCAAATTCCCAGGTGGTCACCCACCCAAGTATCAATCCAGCCCAATGCTGCTTAACTTCGGGGATCCCACTAGTGGGTTCTCCTGACAATGGCTTTGCAATAATGGATCATTGTTCGGAATCCACGCCCAGAAACATATGCGTGTGGTATAATTACTAATCATGAAAACCCAGAGAAGTGGAGTGAACGTTCAAACTATCGTAGACTTGTTACCTAAAAGCTACATTGGAAGAATGAGGTGATTTTACAATAGACACTGATCACTATGAACCATATACTCGCATCGTAAAAACAACTCCAAAACAGCAAGAAATCAGAGTGAGGGGATGTTTGATTTAAACTACCGAGACACATATTGTTGTGTCCTTGAGTGCAACGTGGAGTGAAATTAATTGTTATTCCATGGGGTTGTGAGTTCGACATACCAAACCATTCCCCTTTTGGGAAAGGGTAACCATCATGTGTATAACTAACTATTCTTAAATGAGAACCGTGGCATTGACCTTGACGACAAAGCATTCTAAACAATATTTAAAGTGCACGTTTTGCTAGTTTTCAAAACGCAAATAAATCATTGGCCTTATTCTACCACTGCTTGTCTCTGTTAAATGTTTGCCTTTTAAATCCCGATTACATAAAAATAAGGTGTTGAATTTCGTGTACGTAAAAGTTTGTCAAATTAGCTTTGGCGTAACGGGATTTGGCGAAACGGGATTTGCCCTTTAGGCAAATGCTTTAAATCTGCTTTTGGGGGGGGGGGGGGCAACGGAATTTGCCGAAACAGGATTTGGCGATAGGGTAGTTCACCGTCCCTTCTTTAGTCCCCGTTAGTCATGTTGTGAACCACGCAAGGTAAACCACACAAACCACACAAGGTAAACCACACAAACCACACAAAGGTAAACAGTACTGACTTACAGTTCCTCTGGCTGGTTTTGCTTTTTCTCATGTAATTATCTTTTTTATCTTCTACCGTAATTTGGCTAGGTGTTAATGACCTGTTAAGGTCCTTCCCTGTGCAGCTGCAACTATAATTGCATCAAATTATTATAATTATTATTATTATTATAAACCCTAAAGCCAAGTTCCCAGCACTATTTGACTTGTCGTTATTGTTGGTTGTGTTGTCGTTTTATTGACAGTTTTTGTTTCTGTTATGTTGCAATGTATGGAAAAAAGGAAAAATGAACAGAAAAAAAGAAAAACGGCAAAAAAAATTTAAAAAAAAGAAAAATGAAAAATAAATGACCATTTTGTAGCCGAGATGGGGCTGAAAAGGTAAAGAAGATTAGAAAGATATACGATAATTGTAATGAAATGGCTTGGTGGGGAGTTAGATCAAAATTAGAAGGTTACTTTTAATTTAACTTTTATTTTTAGTGATACATTTTGACGAAACAGGTGTGTAACGGTACCTGTATAGCTACCGCATTACTATTTTTGCGTTTTTTTATAACATGCTGGTAAATTCAGCATGCGCATTATTTGGACATCTGCATCACTGGAGTGCTGCTAATGCATTATAACAATTATAAACCACTTGGTGGGAAAGGGTGATGTGATGCTTTGCAGAAGGGGGTTTTCCGCGCTTGGTTTCGTCATCTTTTGCGATTCTCGGGAATGGTGTTTGTTATGCAGTTTCATTCGTCATCCCTACCTTCTTAGAATAGCTTGGGCACGATTTGGCGCGAAATTGTAAAAGGCTTGCGCCATACCCAAGCTACCAACTTTTAGTCAACACCAGTCTAGAATCGTTAGGCGATCAACCCATCGTAAGCACTAATTCTAAGTCGTTACTTCACATCAACTTAGAAGAAATAGTATTTAACGTTAATCAGTGGTACACCCGGGGGGGGGGGACATTGTCCCTCCCAAGACTAAAGATTAACAGTCGATTAACATTAGAAGGCCCCTCTTTTTCGTCTAAGTATACGGGTGTCGTTGGTTTACATTTAGAATTCTCTCAACAACCCAAATTCGTTCTCGAGCCCAGTGTTTCCTCTCATTCCCCCTCCCCTCCCAGTGTGAAATTTATTTACATCAGAGTTGAACAAATAAGTAAGGAATTTGCTGCCATTAAGAAGGCTTCTCAAATTAAGCATGAAAAAGCATGAAAAATCATTGAAACTGTTAAAAATACTTTAGCTTTCGGACCCATTTTCATATTTGTTTGCCCACTCCAAACAAAATTCCTGGATGTGTCACTGACGTTAATATAATTCAAGCCATCGAGGACATAATTCAAGCCAACCCTGGACACCAACCAACACGGCCGCAAACTAGACTTCAAGCTTCGGAAACAAATAACTGGATTTAGTAACTTGTGTTAATCGTGCAACCCCTCACATACTTCTGTTTCGCTCTCTAGCTCTATCCTCTATTTATGTCTATGCCCTATTTTATCTTGATAAAACATATCAACGTATAATCATCTTAACATTTACTCTACATTTTTTCTTCCTAATTTCAACTTTACTCGTGATCACCCTTTCCGCATTTGTGGTTTTTCCCCGGACTGAACTCTGTTTCCAATTCTTTACTATAAGGGTTGACCAATCCAGGAACGCCCTTCCCACTTATGTTGCCCGTGCTCCGTCACCTGATTCATTCAATTCTCGTTTTGGCGCACTTGTCCGTTAATTGTTGGGTGAATGGGTGTTGGGTTAATGGTTGGGTGAATGCTTCATGTACCATCTTTTTCTATTTCTTCACTACGGTATGGATTAAAAGGTACAGAAATCTAATTAAACCCCACAATCTGACAAGTACAACAATCACCCTCGTCTGGTAAATGCAGATTCATTGCTTACAGTACAGCAATAAATATGATACTTACAAATACGTTTAAAATTATAACGAGTATAGCCTACAAAACTAGCAGTGTACATTTTCGATGTACATTTTCGAATGGTAAAAAAAAAGACAAGAATTGTTATTTTTTATGACAATGCTTTATTACGTTGCATTTTATAAAGCTTACAATTTATTTATTTTACTGGTTCTTTCTAAAATAACAACCACACATTGCAACAAGGTTGCGCACTACTTCACACATAAATTAACAACAATACAACACTTGCAACAATTCATGTTATGCAATATTTACAAAAGCCAGTTTGCCGGTACTACTTAACAATGATAAAGCAGTCAAATGCACTTAACGGTCTTCGACATTTTTGAACAGCAAAACTGTAAGTTACGACAAGCACAGCAAAACTACCAATGAGAAACTTGGGCAAACTTTGATCAAAATGCCTTGTGAAACAGTGAGGTTCTGATGTTGTCACTTCTCTATAGTAATTATACCATGCGCCGTGGCTGTTTGCTGTGACGTGCATGTCACGTGACCGGGCTAGTCCACTCAGACGGCCAAACAGCCGTTGTTCTCGTTCGTCATTGGCTAACTCATGGTGACGTCACGGCAAACAGCCATTGCGTGTGGTATAATTATTTTAATTTTTATTTATCACTTCTGTAATCAGTTCAATTTTTAAAATTCATTTTTAGACTATTATTTTTAATCGGCAAATGGGGTAGTTAACGGGTTTTTAAATACAAATAAATATGGACGTTTACGACTAATTAGCACCATTATTACTTAAGTACGTTTATTGTAGGTCGTTTTTAATCGGTTTATATTTGACTAGAAAACAGATGGCATAATATTTACAGGAATATAGTAATATGTATGGTTAAACTTCATGGATAACCAAATAAGCTATTGCACAATATAATAACAGAAATTAAATAAATACTCCTCCGACATGACTACGGATACAATATGAGGTACGACTATGTTCGTAAATTTTACGTATTCAACAATCATCCTTATCACGCACATCAAACTGAGTTCAAGCAACTGTTTCGTGTAATATGAAACAGTGCGTTTACTAACAGTACTCCTACTTTTCTTCAGAAAACGGCATCAGATGTATATGGCTTTAAAGAAAGTTAACCCTAACACATGCATTTAAATAAAGAGAACTTTGGGCGTCTTAACATTGTTATTGAATACGGAGAATATATTCCAGTAATTTATAATACAAATAAGAACAAATAAAACGTAATGAACAAACACACACAACTTAATGAAATAAATAAGCATTTCAACAACACCAGTCTCATGTGGTGTGTTCAAGAAATAAATTATTTCATGTGTTCTTCAATCCAGGGCAGAAACGCAGCAACATTAGTATACAATCCTGGCAAGAGAGGGCGTGCACATCCCAAGCCGGAAGAAACCACACCTACGAGGATGAGGCGTTTGTTTTCCTTCTTCATGATGGGTCCTCCAGAATCACCCTAAGAACAAGAAGGGTGAACTTTGAATCCTTTTTTTTCCGATTAATACCTTGATTAACTTACAAACCACTTGTAACAAACCAAGTGTAACAAACCACGTGTAACAAACCAAGCGATGGAGTTTTGTTACATCTACACCATAAACTAACCGACATTACAGATCCACTGAAGAGAGACCAAGAATATTTGCTTGGCATCAGACTGTTTGAAAAGGAAACCGAACTGGAGACCTGTGCACCATTTCCCTCACCCTACCTGGTTGGTGATACTGAGCATATTTGAATCACGCATCAGTCTACAGGCAGTGTAATGACGGCCATGGTCTTTCAAGCTAGTTGGCAACATGATATATGGCGACTGCAGGCAGCAGTTCTTTACAAGTTTGGAAGGACTTGCCTGACGGAGGCTTAAAGTAGCTAGCAAGTAACATTTCTTTTCAACTTAAAGTCTTGTTATCTGACGGGACCTTTACCGTGGTTCTAAGAAAGACGATGTACGTTCATTGTAAAAGGTTTGTCAGGACGGTATAAGATGTGTTTCACCCCTATCAATACTGGCCCCATTTACGGAATCACATAAAAACATACAGCATAAAATATTGATTTTAAGATGATTTAAGTACAACTATTTGTGTAGAATGGGTGATTCTACCAATTTAATGCAGACTACAGTCACAACCCTAAAATTGTTATAAAAAAAATGTTTAACTTTGAAACAAACTTTATTTCATCACCGTGAACATCAACTTAGATATATCTGAGTAAGTCATAATGTATTATTTAATGATTTTATTTTATTTTGTATGGTGATTTAAGCCCTCATCAGTTTGTCACACTCACCTTGCTGTGCAACGCAATGCGCTGTATCACTTCTATTTTGCTTTAAAACTTTAATCTGTCGTCATTAAAACATTTCCAATGAAACCTCAATCAAATTTAACAAATGCTAAAAATCAAAAACGACAATTATTTAGGTAGATTATAGATTAAATTATAAATCTGGACCTAGTGAAGCTCACCAGGTGGCAGCACTATAGAGCAGTGACACGACGTAGTATTATTGTATATGACTCTATGCTGGAGCCTTAATGGGTTAGCTGCAAGGGGCACTGCAGAGAAAAACAGAAGGACGTCATACTGAAGCCGATGCTGTTAAGAGTGATTCTTAGATTTAAAACGCGCGATTTTTGTTGTTATTTTAAGCCTAAGAAACCCGCTCTTCCGTTATTTTTCCCTCCATTTTTATGCAGTGCACCTTGTAGTTATGCCCTCCAAAACCCATACTGGTGCCAAGCTGGTGCCAATATGGCGGCAAATGTCACTACTCTATTCAGACAACAGATGTGGCTGGCCTGTGAAGGCCTCTTTCCTGACTGTTTCACTCGACTTTATTTGAAAAAAAATCGGCCAAATAACAATCCAGTATGTTTAGTCTATTTCAACTTCATGTATTATTTCATTCAGTAGTAAGCAGGCTAAAAATAGGTTTGAATCCCGGCAATACCGGTAAATGGAGCTAGAGCACCCACTGGCACCCATGTAGCTAGGTCCACTGAAAGGCAGTTTTTTTTTTTTAGTATTTTGTTGCTGTAACGTCAACTCCGTTATGGTCAACTCCGTAAATATGGGCATGGCTATCATGGAGGAAGGAACTGTTTATGATGGAATTACAAAGATGGCGTTTTCAAGATGGTGCAAACCTGCATTACGAACCAGTCTGGCTGCAATCAGAGGACTTTTATTTAACAAAAACAAAAACCTAACAAAAACATTTAGTTCTGTCAAGTCCTTAATGCACGCAGTTGGCCTACATAGCACGGTCATTTCCATAACGTGAACTCTGTGACAGACTATTTTTTTTATTTAAATGAAATTAACAATTTTTTTTAGTGCTGCTGTCTATTAAAACTTAATCCTGATTTATTCAAGAACTTCAGCAACAAATTCAAGGTTTCTTTCTGAGTATATCCCAAAAAAAATATTTTATGGCTATGTTTATTGTCATCAATTAGTAGAATGCCCAAACTAGTTTCAGCCTCCGTTATTTCTTGGAGAAAATTTCTACATACCTGGCATGAATCTTTGCCTCCTGCCTTGTATCCAGCACAGATATGAGTCTCGTGAATTTCTGCTGTTTTAGCGTGTCCTGCTTCTCGGTACCATTGTTGACAACGCTCATTAGTTACCAATTTCAGACCAACTTTCTGCAGAATTGGAGATACTCTTGAATCTACAACAATAGGTTAGGGTAGCTTAGTATTCCCTTCATCAAAACGTTCCTACACCAATCACGTTCCATTACGAAACTGGTATGTGCACTGATGTAAGAAGTGGAAACGGAGCCAGTAGCACAGGCGAAAATGGTAAAAAACTTATATTTCGGTGTCAATAAAATTGACGGGCGACACAAGTAATGGGTGTTTTTTATACTTTTATTTCTCTGATGATGGTGTCGCCCGTTAATTTTATTGACACCGAAATATAGGTTTTTTACCATTTTCGCCTGTGCTACTGGCTCCGTTTCCACTACTTACTACTAATCACGTTACATTTCACATGCAATGCAAAGACACACAACCGGTACCTTTCCAAGGTACACAATGAGGAAAACAGGAACAAAGGTAAAAATGCAAAGGCTGGTCTGTCCCACCCATACGTCTGATCTTTTTCTAAATGTCAGATTTTTTCTTTTATTGATAAATGTGTGACATGCCCGCATAATATACTCAAATTTCCTGTTTTAATGAAAAGGCATGCAACCACGTCGATTTATAATTGTATACTACAATAAGAAAAAAGTCTAGCTAGTGTCTACAAGAAATTAATTCAGCCACAAACTTTTGTTTATAAGGGGACTGGTCATTATTTATGAATGGGGGGGGGGGGGGGGGCCCAGAGAAAATAAAAATGCCACAAAAAATTTTTTGTGACCCCCCCCCCAACCCTGAAAAAATACTTGATCCACCGCAACGCAGGTCCAAAAAAATTTGCTTTTCATTGAAACTGTCTGCATCTGAGTTTCTGTAGCCCAGTTAAGTAAATAGCACTCCGCACCGACAAGTTACCATTAGTTATTAGAAAAATGTGCCTCGTTTTTAACGAAAAGACATGTTGGGGTTAAAAATGTTCGATAACACATCGATGTTCCTTACACCCATAATGTGTCGAGTTTCATACAATAAGTACGATGAATGCACTGTTTGCTTATATGCCCACACCCGTAACATAGTCAGCACCTGAAACACACCAGAAGCCAAGAAACTAGAGGGCACGGCCTTTCTAGAAAGTTTTTTGAAACTTTTGTTTCTGATTTACCTGAATGATTTAAAATTTAATAATGAACAAACGTATGGATTAAAATTTGTGGATGACATTAAGATTGGAGCTGAAAACTTAATTACTATTGTATCATTCGCACTGGACTCTGAAATTCGAAATGTGGCCTCGTGGCAACGACCTGGCAGGACCGCTCTCTATCTCTAAATGTTTTACTTTCCACGTTGTCCCTCTATTATCTTGAATCGACGGCCTCCCGGCTACCTGTCAGGTAAAGGACCTCGGGATCTGGGTTACTAAAAACCTAAAATCCTCACTTCATTGCCAACAAATTTGCGCTTTGGCCTTCCAACGCTCTGCCATTGTAAATAAATGCTTCATGTCTGGGAGCGTTCATATCAAGGTTTGGGCTTTCAAGGTGTTTGTGAAAAAACTCCTTGAATACACTACTCCAGTTTGGTCCTCTGGATCAATAGGGGGACATTGATCTCATCGAATCGGTAGAACGAAAGTTTACAAAACGCCTACCTGGCCTACGGGATCTTAATTATGGCCAACGTTTGGCTGAGCTGGGTTTGAATTACCTGAACTTCGTCGAATTAGATTTGACCTAATTCTTAGTTGCAAAATTCTGAGAGGATTGATTGATGTAAATTTACCTTTCTTTGATTTAGCCCTAGGCAGGAAGTACACGTGTGGACATTCTTGGAAACTTGCTGTAACAGGCTGCACGTACTAACTGCCGCAAAAACTTTTTCTCATACGAGTTGTGAAAGTTTGGAATGCTCTCAAGGCATCAACTGTTAAACAGTCCACAGTGCATGGATTCTGTCGTATGTTAAAGCTCGAAAACCTAACAGTCTTTTTGAAACGCCCACTCACAGAAATTTTATCGGCCTTTCTTTTGGCTTTGTTGTTCCTTTGAATCTAGGCTCGGTGTTAGTGGTTCAGGGCCCTTCCGCAGTCCGTCTACGTGTTGGTGGTAAATTGTTTTTATTTATTTATTTATATTAGCAGCACCGTTACTAATAGCTTCAAAACCTTGTAAACACTCGGATCATGGGGAAGCCCCCAGATGCTGAGACGTTTTAAGGATTTTTGACTGCTGAAAGCGCCATTTTTGAGGTCCAAAAATGATTTTCTTCCAGGTTGGACAGTGTTTTTTTTTATGACCTCCTCCCTTGACAGGACCTAAAAGATGCGTGACCCTCCCCCTCCCCCCCTCACAACGGGTACAAAAAATTCATGTCTTCCCCAATTTCCTACGCCCCTCGGCAAGAAATAATGACCAGACCCTAAATTGTTCACTTGTAAATATTACAACAATGGGGATTTTTAAAATTCTTAATTATACAAAGAGCAGTTTTAACCATCGCATGCAGGATTTCAGATAATATTAAAGAAGAATTCGGAACCAAATTTTCAGTACCAAATCTTTCCGCTAGATGTCGTCGTCAAGCAACTGTTAGCACTTAATTAATCTTGGAATTCTTCGGATATTAATTTTGGTATATTGAAAGATAACGTTTGTCCGTCAGGGAAAAATAACTGAAAACATACATGCTAATTATCCAGGTTCCGCCAGTTGCGTGACAACATCCTCAATTGTTGGTACCAAAACTGGAAAATTCGAATTTTTTACAGTATCGTATAAAATGGCATATGCCATGGTTTTAAACAACTGAAAAAAATCCGTAAATTGCACTTGAGCACAGGTACATGGTGTTTGTGGGTTTATTTCTTACTGCGTTCGGAAGTGTAACCCCATCCGGCAACTGTCACATCCGTATTCTCTTTCAACTTGAGGTCATCCGACGGCAAACAGATGGGAATTTTGTATTTGTCGAATTTAACTTCTTCTTTCAGTTTGATAAGGGCAATATCGTTAATGAATTGGACCGGATTGAAGTCTTTGTGCTTGATGATGCTTTCTGCTCCAAGTTTAACAGTTGAGTCTTCTTCCGGTTCCTTTGCTTTGATATTATGGTCACCAATGACGAATTTATAGTTGCCTATGTTTTTCATTCTGTAACTGCAGGAGTATTGAAGTATTAGCAGTGTTAGAAAAGGGAAATATTTGTATTGACGACTGACATAATTTTTAACTAGTAGGGTTATTTTTAGACAGAGCAGGACAAGGAAATTCCTAGAATATTTTATACGCTACAATCACCATGAGCAGTATTGATTATAGTTATCTGCACATACGATGGATTGCAAAAACGTCAACGTCGAAGTGCAGGATTTTATAGTTCTAAGGCCAACGTGTATCAAGTAGTCTAAGAAGGTAGTTCCATAAAAAAAAAAAAAAACTAATGAAGAAAGCCATTTCGCCAGGTTAGCTGGTTAATAGGCTTAATCTTGGCGGCCTTTCGCTTGTTGAATGATATCGCTAATTTCCTTTTCACACACACAAAAAGGCAGTTTTTTTTGTTGTTTATTAAAACGTATTTGGACTACACTAAAGTCAACAACATTTCAAGATTTTTCTTCCATCCGTTTATCGGTCCAATACCTTTCTTAGCAAGGTACTAAGAAGTGAGTGGAGGAAGCAAACATTTGGATTAACGTCCTCTAACTGCCATAGCTTTTTTTTTAATGTTTTTTTTTTGGGGGGGGGGCTACGCCCCTGGTTTGTTAGTTTGTAGGTTGAAATTGTCATACGAATTATGCCTGTGCGGAATACCATTGCAACAGTGTACTTACTCATGGAAACAATGCGCAGCAGACACGACCCATTGCGAGGCTATCAGTGCACCTCCACAAAAATGGCTCCCCTTTTCTTGGATTGAAACCTTTGAAGTAAAAATAGTGTGTTACAATCCTCCACGCCTCTACATGGCTATTGTATCAAACACATACGAATACTTTCGAATATTTCAATTTCAGTATATGTACTTGTAAAATGCATGATTCGCAACAAAACAGAAACAATTCACTACAAATCACCATCTGTTCACAAAGCTCCACGAAACCAGAACTATCGACGCCAGAATTGTTCAACAAAGCATTAGGGCGCAGCGCATTTATACAACGACTCGCCTTCGCCTTCTCGCAGCTAGAAGCTAGAAATCATCTGAAATTCCAACATGGCGGTGGAAATAGCTCTGCTGGTTCGTAACGAAAACAGACGAATGTGTGAGTTCAGAAGCGACTGGGAAAATCGTTTCGTCAGGAGGAATTCTTTACCTTGTTGTCACGGATTTTAAGAACGCTAGCATTTACTCAAACGATGTCGGATTTAGCTATTCCAGGTGGCAATGTTGCCACTGCAACGACACATTTGCCACCGCGATTAAATTCCAGCTGCGAGAATGCAAAGGCGAGATGCTGCATAAACGCGCTCTTATACAGTGTTTCGGATCGAGATAGTGCAAGTTGGCGTGGCTACTACATTCGTACTGTCAGACTTCAAACAGTAAAGCCTGGTCGAGATGACGACAGTTAGTTGGCGCCAAGCCTTCGGGTTTCATGTTGAATTGCGCAGCAACATTTTGGCTATCGCCATAGATTTTTCAATTAAAAGTGTGCATACTTGAGCCTATTTAGTGTACTACAAAAGCCCAATTCAAGAAAATTGACTTACATGCACCAGCCTTTTTTTTTTAAGTAAACCGTATTGTTTACAGCATAAATGTGGAATTATACAAATGCAAATACTAACTGATTCAACTTGCAGTGTACAGAGAAACTTCACTGCAGTTACTGAAAATCGTAGATTGGCTTACGCAGCTAAAGACTAGTTTACACAGCAAACGTTCCTTGGCACCAGCAGGTCGTCAAGTGAATGGTGCAATTACTAAAACCCTAGCTCAACCCAACTTGAAGCCTTATTCAAGTAACTTGTAGAATACTTGTATTTTCTTGTGATCCCGGCCTTATCCATCCTTAGACTGACTAAACATTTTAGTTCCCATTTTACAAAATTTAAAAATGCCTCCTGATCGGTGGACCAACAGCCACAAAGACATCGAAATGAACAGCAGTTTTTTTTTTTTCAGCATGCAAAAACATGCTAAAATAAACAAGTAAAAAATCCCACGACAGTGGTGTTGGCTATGACGAATCCGCCATCTTGGATTAGTAGCACGTCGACCACTGACCTCTACAACATCGTTCACCTGCTACTAATCCAAGATGGCGGATTCATCATAGCAAGCACCACGTCTGGGATTTTTACTAATTGTCTATTTTACATGTTTTTTGTGATCAAGGCATCAATTGCATGCAGAAAATAACATTTGCTGTTCATTTCGATGTCTTTGTGGCTGCTTGTCCACCAATCAGGAGGCATTTGTTAATCTTGTGTACCCTCGGCCGCAAATTAATTGATATTTTGTTCCTCTTTGCGTATCGGCAGGCGAATAATTTTACGCACCTCAACACTTAATTTACGTGAGAAGTTAAGATTCCCAGGAAACGGAAACTTGAGTAAATCCAAACTTACCATCCAAGGGAATTCGCCACGGTAAGCTTCTCCTCCTCCAACTACTCTGTTCTTCCTTGCTAGTTGTACGCCGCATTGGCCAGGATTGGACGAATACTCTAAAACGTTTAAGACATATTGACAGTAAAAATATTTGAAAACACTAACCAACGACTTAAATAGGCTTAGGATCCACTGGCCATTTTAAAATAAAGAAATATCAGTGTAACTCAGCAGTAGGACCTCGGCATTTGGTTTCAAAGGTCGTGGGTTCAATTCCCCGCTCAGGCAGTCTCACATATAAGCCCAAAAGGTAACGTAAATAGGCTTGCAACCGAATTTATTTGAACTATAATGTGATCCAGATTACGTTTGCAGGAAACTGACTGTATGAGAACACGTTTCCATGCATTACGATACAAAAACATGTGGCTATCACACTTGTAGACTCTCAACAGTTACTGTTAGTCTACGAATGGGATATTTACATGTTTTTGCAGTTGATAGTGAAACGAAATTTGGCGTTATACAGTCAGTTTCCTGCAAACATAATGGGGAACACACTATAGAGAAGTGAAGACACTTGGGCGTAGTTCTGCGATAAATTCGTGCAAAACGAAGCTATTAGTACAGGGAACAATTAAGGAATTTTGCCAAGGCAGATTGTGGCTTAAATAACTACGCCGGGGTGCAAATATGTCGTCCTTTAGCACAAGTCCTCACATTTTCCACAAATGTAGTGCTATACTAGTGTTTTACAGTTTTCGCTGTGTCTTAACAGACAGTTGAAGCCTTGCCCGTAGAATGACAATTTATGTATGTGTAAGCAGTGCTTGGATCCTGTTCTACACTCTTCAAAAGCCGGCCTGTATCGTTTACGTTGCCGTTGCAGCACTTAAACTTAGAGTACGTATTCTGAAATGAACGTTATGGTGCAAGGAAGCTTTGAGATGTAATTTCCAAACAGTGAAGGTGTCCTGCTGCCAAAGCATCTTCTATTAGAGAGTGAAAGATCGGAGCAATGGATATTTCCAGGTGGACGCCTGCTAGCGCTCGTAACATTTTATTAATGACAGTTAAATTTTCGACGACGCAAACAGTATATTCGTTAGACCCTTAGATTAAATTGCACTTATACAATAAAAACATACAAATAAAAAATTTTGCAAGGGAATTTACTTTTTTGTGAGTGTTCTGTAAATTCACTAGTTAATACTTTTTGCAATTTATTTGTAGAGTTGCTTGCCATAAGTTCTAGATTTGGGGTTTGTTTAACATCTCTGTAAAGTGTGGCGCAGTGGCATTCTGGACCACTGCACTGTGACTGAGGTTGGCGCTAATGACCTAGCTGTCGACGCGCCATTAAGCCTCAATCCCCCCCTCGCATAAATGTTTTTTAATCTAAGGTTCTGCCGAAGGTACCGTTTGTTTTGTCAAACATTTTACTTCAACCAGTAAAATGTTATGAGGGATCCCCGACGTCCACTTAGAAATTACCATAGCACCTCGTAATGAAGCAGCCAGAGTCCCGGGTTTCTCGCAACGTTACTGGATCACTGCTTATCGCCTTTTTGGTCTTAGCCTAATCATATTAGTCCGATCTTAGCCCCGTCATATATTTAACTTGCTCAGAGTACGATGGATTACAGTGCCTACGTCAGGCCATTTTTGTACATCCACCACATTTACAAAGAATTTCGTATTCGTATAGATCGATATAGAATAGAATATCGATATAGAATATCGTATAGATTCATATAGATCGATCGACAACTCTGTTGGTTTATGGTCCATGGAAGCTGTGAAGCTGGATCGAGGTTATGCTATTATTTATAAATTAGGGTGCGAGGACCTTTCTGCCCAAACCCTTTAATACTTTAAATTTAATATAATAATGCAGTTTGGCACTCATAAGAAATCCCATGAAAGCAGCAGGGTTGTCGGCAACTTAACTGTTCCATTTATATTTAAACATTTTATAATCATGGCGAGCTATGGTACAGTTGATTTAAATTTTCATTTTATTTTTTTAGCAATGGTTCGTGCATATTCTGGTGTTTTCAAAAAAAATGTTTAACTTAGGTCCGGAAAGTGATAATATTTTTTGCGGTTACCTTGTTCAAAGGAATCGAGTTCCATGGGTTTACTATACCCTCACTCCAAATGATGACTAACGCATCTCCAGACGTGCTGAAGGTTGTTTAATTTATACATTGTTATATTGTGCCCATAATTTACAATGAAATATAATATTTTAATCGTTTCCGCCTGTGCTACCGACTTAGTTCTCACCCTTTGCTTTTGTGCACATTCCTGTTCAGTGATTTTATTAGGATGTATGATGTCATTGTTTTCATCTGACTGCAGATTTGATATTATTCCCGAACTAGAATGGCGTAGTAATTTTCGTAGTGTATCTACTTAGTCTCAGCTTGAAAACTCGTAAAACGTAGTGATCGTTTTGAACTGTTTCGGGTCGACCTCTTAATTGTTAAGGGGCAAGGAAAGGAGAAGATTGTCCTATTCAAAAGACTCCAAAAGGAGTGGAATCCGGGGAGGTAGGCGATTTTGTAGGAAGGGAAAAAATAAATAATATAAAAATACATTTCAAAATTAAAATATGTTTAACGGCAGTTAAGAGATAAAATGAACCTTTATATTATATTAGTAAACCTTTTAAATACTTTTAAATGCAAAAATACCAACTGAAAACCGTTACTTATGCATTATTTTGCGTAATATTAGGGAAGAATTCAATGTTTCCATTTTGTTGCCGTTTCTTCTATTGCTACTGGATGTAGTAATCCAGTTTCCGACTTCCTGGCCCTAAAACGGGAAGTCGTATATACGGGAAGCCATAATCCAATAAATGACTGACGGCAGTTTAAATATTGCGGGAAGTGACTGTTCGATAAAATACCAGTCAAATGAAGTCAAAAGCACTTGCATACAAGTTGATTTATAACAAAAGAAACATAAAAAATTAATACTCGAAAAGCTCGCGTAATTAGCAAGCAAAATATCGAGTATTAATTCGTCATGTTTTTTTTGTTTGTTATGAATCAACTAGCTGTATCCCGGTGTAACATACCTGAGTGAAATACTTTACTGGGCAGCATGGAATAAAAACGGTCCCGACGGCCTACCCCCGTCCGCTCCCCCCTACATGGTCAGATTTCCCTCCTGGCCCCCTCGTAAACCCCTTTCCCCTCCCGCACCCCCTTCTCCCATTCCGTCATTGTGTGGTCTGAATATCCCACCATCCCTGCTCCCGGTTGGCTGAGGTTGGCTGAGGTTGGCTCTAATGACCAAGCTGTTGACGCGCCATTAACCCTCAATCCCCCCCCCCCCCAATCCCTGCTCCTCCTCTCTTTGAACCCATGCTGTTTTCTTTTCTTAGGGAAGTAACGGTCTTTTTTTTTTATTTCATGTGTTACTGATACCGTGGCAAGAATGAACCCGTTCGTCCTCTTGCTGATTGTTACAGGACACAAAGGTTTAAAGGGTTTAACGAGCGTTAACCACTCCTGGTCATCTGCCCGAAGCCCTAAGGCCCCATGTCTGCAACAGCCAGATTCCCAGGTGGTCACCCACCCAAGTATCAATCCAGCCCAATGCTGCTTAACTTCGGGGATCTGACGAGAACCGGTGTTTCCAGCACTGCAAGGCCGCAGACACACATCCTTGAAACTACTCAACCCGGCTCATAATATCCACCATTATTGCTCATTATTGAAGCAATACTTCGTGTGTTACTGATTGTTAGAGACATTGTCGGCCGCTGGCATTACTTCATTATAGTGCATAAAGTGTAGTTTTCTGAGTTGCAAATAGCAGCTATCATGTTGAAATTTCGTCTCGAAATAATGTTGGGCGTAAAATAAAATAAAATAAAATAAAAATTAACTTCGAGAAAAAATAATAAGGTAAGATGAAGCTGGCATTCATATGTGCAAAGCACGGCGTGCAGATCAGCTCTACCAGAACCCCCTAAAAGTTTTGCTTTAATTTCATCTCTTGTTTCAGGTTTTGCAGAAGTTTAGTCAGACTACAAATTTGTAATATAATTTGTAATTTCACAAGCTGACATTGTATTGTATTTATAAAGCACTAGGGAAATCCCCCGTATATGGTCGTTTTTACAGAGCATTATTGTGAATTCCCGTTTGCATGAAACCGTCACATCACGTGACAGGTTTTCATGCAAATAGGAAATCACAACAAAGGTCCTTACAAATCAAACACCACTGTTAGCAGTCGTCGCCGGTCGCCCAGTCTCCGAGATTCCCATTACGAACTTCAATAGAATAAAGATTATGGAGATTCCCACTGCAGACTTCAACAGGATAAGGATTATCGAGATTCCCACTACGGACAAACAAACAAAACAAAAAAACTACGATCTTAGTTATTAGGCTACAGCCCCCCCCACGCATATGGTCGGTTTTATAGAACATTATTGTGATTTCCCGCTTGCATGAAAATATTGTTACATCACTCACTACATATGCCAATTAATGTTGAAGGTCCTTATAAATTAAAAACACCACCGTTAGCAGTCGAACATCGCCCAAACCACCCCAAAATCCCACTACAAGCTTCATTAGAATCAGGATTACCGCGATTCCCTCTACGGACTTCGGTAGGATTATTGAGATTCCCACTGCGGAGACAAGCAAACAAATCTGCGATGTTAGTTATAGCATAGATTAGGGATTCGATCGTTTCGCTAAGTCTCAAACATTACGACTGTGAGTTTAAAACAGCTACGTAACATAATATAATACAATACAATACCGGGATCGTCTTGTTGCACATCTGTATCGGTCTCGTTTTCAGCTGATCGGGCTCCTCTCCACGGATGGGTGTATCGGGTCCAAGCCACGTTGTTCAAAGCACACAGAAACAGAAGAACAGCAATGGAACGAGTGGTACTCTTCATGATCAATAGTTGAAACTCGCAAAAAAAGTGGAGGAGTGATTCTACTTGTTGCTGTCCGACGTCTGGTGTTTCAAGAGCACCGAGACGCCGCTATTTAAACTCGTGGCCCAACAATGGCTTCTGAGCATTGCCTTCATCGCACGTGGAGATTCGCATCCCACGTGACAAAACAGGACGAGCGAAAGTGGATCGGCATTTAAGCCACGCCCATAAAATCGAAAGGAAGGACAAATTGTTGAGCCAGAACGATCAGCTGGGCGGGAAACCTCGCTACAACAAACACAACAACCTTGGTATAGCGACCCACAACACTTCATGACCCTCTGGGCAAATCAAAGCGTGGCATAATAATTTTATCAGGAACGAATACTTATTGTTAAGAGCATCGCACCTATTTTGGGAAACTATAGGAAGGTCTCTGACTCATGGTATATTATGAGAATTATTTGCGAGGTATTATCGAAATTAAGGATTGTGTGTCATTAACGCATCCCCGTGCCATTTTTGCCGGTGAAATACGTAAAATGAATTAGAATAGACTTGTTTGTTTACATTTTATGCTCCATTGCAGTTTATTGCTTTTCTATTTTTAAATTAATAAGTTAATTTTAGCAATAATGATTTTACTAATAATGGAAGAACACACTTAGGCAACAATGTAAATTGCCATTATAAACTAACATTTACTGGTAATTTAGTTTCTGTAGCTAATTTTCTTTCCTTCTTTCTTGCTATTTTGTATTTCTATCGTTTCTATTTTCTATTCTTATTTCCTGCTATATTTTTT
>JAHWFP010029972.1:0-27711 GCA_023313725.1 Lithobius niger
ATTGTTACTGTTATTATTGTTATTACTGTTATTATTGTTGCTGTTATTATTAGACGGGTATCCGTTTGGGTCGGGTGGCCGTTTTACAACACTGCAACTCAGCAACAATCGACGCAGCCTTGTTACTGTTATTATTAGACGGGTGTCCGTCTGGGTGGGGTGGCCGTCTAAGTCGGGTGGCCTTTTTACAACACTGCAACTCGTTTTTATTAATGTAGATAAGTGCGAGATTGGTGCTGTCAGCAGTCTCTCATCATCTTGAACGCTGCTAATAATGCGATAAAATAGAGAAAAGAGGTAAAATAACAAATTTTGTCATTGTCGGCCGTAGTTGTGCTTAAGAAGCTTCAAATAATGTCGTTTTAAATCTCAGCTTAAAAATGGGAAAAGTTGAAGAAGCAGAAACCAAACGAATGAAATCTCAGATGCAAGCAGTCTCTAGGACCGATTGCTTTGATACTTGGGCACCAAGAAAAAGAGCCCCACGATTCTCCAAGAAATCCGCCACGCTGCTGTAGCACACGTTGTGTTATTTGACCTCCAGGATGTGAATATGTTCGATGGTTGTAAAACAACGTTATGTTTTGTATTGATGAACGTTTGTGCTGTTTATTGACCAGAGCTATTGTTGAATAATAGCCTTGCCTCCGTTGAAAAGACTGGCTGTTTACCGGTGTATTTTTTTGTTGCATAGTTTTAGTTTTACAAATAACCAGACAAGGACGAGATCGTTGTTGCTAATGCTAGTAAATTATTTACGATCTACGTTTCGTAAGTCTATACCTGCCTGTTAGGCCTACCTCCTTTCACGTTCAGGCTTCAAGCTTTCATGATGTCTGAGAAAGATGATCGTCGCCCACAATCGGGCAATGATGGTGTAAAGAAACGTGCAGGGCATTCGTCGGAAGAGATGGAATCTTGTGTGGTGCAGGGAAGCCCAGTCAGTGTAGTGATACGTAATGAGTTGACCAGTAAATTGCCGACGAGCCTGATGGCTCAGATGAAGCAGTACTTGGAAAATGCAAAAATGGCTGGGTTACAAGGGTCTAATACTGACCAACATTGCCGAATGGAATTAAAACAGAGAATTAGCATTCAGCAAGTAAAAAGTTGGGTCCCTAAACTGGCATTATTTAATGAAAGATTAAAATCCCCTATGCTCTCGTCACGAGAAATTGCATTTTGTCTCATAGAAAGAGCAATAAAGGAGGCGTGGTTGGAATCGGTGCCGACAACTCCGGAGATCGAAAATGGCCTCTTCCGTGAAGCGGCCAGCGAGTATGACTATCATGCTGCATTGGGGTGTCTTTTATTTCAGCTGCATGCTAGAGCCGTGTCTATTGGTAGGGTCATGACTACCTTTAGCCGTATAGCGTATCACTGCGACAAGAAAGTTTCTAATCCTGTTGATCCGAATGATTCCGTTAAAATCGATAGTCTGTCTGAAGGGGAGAAGTTACCCGCGAAACAGCAGTCCATAGACAACGGAGGGCCCAATAATAGCAGTAAAGACTTAACATTGGAACAGAAGGGCAGTTTGTCTGGGAAACAAATGCGGTGGCTTCCCTCGCTGCCACGACATAGAGATAAGTTGACAACTCTACCCGACCCTGCAATTCGTCAATTCGTTTTTTCTTTGTTAGACTTAATGATAAATCCATGCGGATTTAATGTTCGACTCTCTCCTGACCAGATTGAAGATTGCATATTCCATCAAATAAGCAGCGAGTATGCGTATCACGCAGCCGTCGCGTCGGTTTTGTTGAGTTTACATGGTAGAACCTATGCTGTTTGCTCGCCCGCATTTGCTGGACTAGCAACTAATAGGAAACGTGCAATATCTCAGCCTGCGAATGATCATGAGGAACCACCGCAAAAGAAACAAGCCATCCCTTTGGACCGAAATCCTACTCTGAAAGCAGACGAGGTTAAGCAGGTCAGCATGAAGGCAAAAAGCATGCCGTCTTCTACCAAACTTGGTACTCAGCACGGTCCGAATCAAGTTTCTGGGAATTGTAACTTAGATCTAGCCGAAAACTTGGACCAAGAAATGTCAACAGTATCTAGCTTGCCTGTGGCCAAAGACCTGCAGACTCCTCAAATTTGTTTAAAATGTACTAAAAAAAAGAGAAAGAAAGGTTTTGCTCCTAAAACGGTATCAGTACCGGATCTTTCTTGCCCTAATGGAGCAGATAATATTAAGTCGTCTGCAGATGAGAGTGCAACAAAAACTCAAGACGTTTGTGATGTACCGGTAATCGACAGAGCTAAATCTGATTTAAATCCGTGCAGTGTTCAGAGCGTGTCTAATCTTTCAAATGATGATGTGATGTGTGGGGCTAACAGTGAGGACGTACTCTGTGAGATGTGTGGATTTAACATCACTTCTGCGAAGAGACGCAGCTATGAAGCAAGGATGCAAAAAAGAACACTTGAAAAGCAGGCTAGGTTTGCCACCAAAGTTGGTATTAGCACTGAAATGGCAGCCGACATCCTTGACTTTTCATACTTGGATGAGATGGCGTGTTCATCCACAAGTATGGAAGCCGAAATTGAACCATGGAAACAATGTCTACATGAACCACTGGCAGAACAAGATGGTTTTATTACTGTTCACAAACCTGAATTGGATGCACCCAGGTGCGACAAGTTTGATTAAATATTTCACATATCTCATTTTGCCTTTTTTGCACTTGTTGCATGCATTGACCATTTTTTTAAGGGGAAAAAATTAGTTTTAAATGTTATGCGAAGTTAAACATGGTTTACACGTGTGTGCAGGTGCCCTAAATTGTCGCAGGTCAAAAATTGCTAGGCCTATCTGAATCTTAGTCCAACTGCTAAAATTCATATTTTTGCAATTTAAATGGTACTTTTTAAATTTCACATTCTTTTCACTGTAGAATTATGATTGAAAGCTGCTGATTTTGATCGTTTTATCCTCTCTAACGGTTTTATTTTGTGATCTTTTCATCCTATGATACGGCCAAGTAACGAGGCAATAATTAAAGAAATACGGAATCGTTAATTTAGATACGTACTGGAATTAATGTTAAGTAAGCAGCCGACATCACTAGGTGTTGTGCCTTTTTGAATTTTTTAAATGCCTGCTTAGGCCTAAAAAAAAAACCTTGGTTCCTGTAACCCGACCGTGCCTTAACTTTTTTTTCATGTTTCAGAGACCCTAAATGTTTTTTCTTTCATATTCATCCTTATTTTCGTCCTTATTCATGTTAAATCTTTCGTCCGTTTTAAAGCGGGATCGCAGGGAAAGGCTTTCAGCTGCGCTGCAAAATAAAACTTAACAATTTATATTTTTTAGGTCTGCTCATAAGTTGACGCAAACTGCTGTGGGTTTTTACACAAATTCCATGTATTAAAAAAAAGTTAAAAAAATATGTATATTCCAGCCTACCGACCCTATTTTTATTTTTGCGATGTTACAGGAACCAAGATTTTTTTTTAGGCCTTAGGCAGACAAGGCTACGCGTGTTTAACTCGCGATCACTGGAGAAAACCGCGTTTTGAATGGTGCTGGCGTGACATCTTTCTTCCTGCATTCCATTGCTTGCTGTGTGACCTGCGCAAGCAACAGAAACAATACTGCATCACCCGAGACTCGAGCAACACAATGCTAAGTGTTTGACTGCAACCCAACTGGCTTTAAGAGAGGTGACGTTACATTCCTCTGTGGCTCGAGCTCTCGCCGTTTCTCGTTGGGATAGGTGAATTAAAAAGGTGCAGTTGTTTTTATTTATGTCGACTTTATTATCACAGGCAAGCAAGATTTTATCTCACGAAAACCTTCGTTGAAGTTCGTACATTGGAACATGACGAAATTCCGAAAAAGTCAATTCACAAAAAAATAACGCACATTTCCACAAACTAGGCAATTACTCCCATTTCCAGCAAATTTTCAACAACTAACTGTGGTCATCATCAGGCTTTTAAAAGTTGATTTAGTCTCTGATCACATCTTGCTTCAACGTTGTTTACAAGCGCCGTTTTTGAATTTGCCGGTAGTCGTGGCCTACTACATTACTAACGTTGGACTGGAACAAGAATTGAGTAGGCAATGGGAACTAAGTGAGCAGAATGCCGACGTGCAACGGCCCGAAAAATGTAGTGGGCCACGACTACCGGCGAATTCGAAAACTGCGCTTGTAAACAACGTTGAAGCAAGTTGTGATCAGGGACTAAATCACCCTTTAAAAGCCTGATCATGACAACAGTTAATTGTTGAAAATTTGCTGGACATAGAGAAGTACGTGTCTAGTTTGTGGAAATGTGCTTAACTTTTTTAAGATTTTATAAGTCTTAAAAGGAATTTTAAGGTCTAGGCGTAAGCTAATGTTAAAAAAATTGGATCCGTTCCTTTACAATATATTCAAAGGAAAATTGCAGGAAGAAAACTGTTGTAACAGCCTCGCATTGTGTTACCCAGACTTAAAATATGTAGCATTTCTTGAACATGTAAAAAATATGACTCTTCTGTTCACAACTGATCGAATTAGATGATTAAAAAAAATAACGTACACATTTGATGTAGTATGCCTACAGCAGTGGCGTAATGTACAGGTAGGCTAGGTAAACATTGCTTACAGGCCTCTGTAACTCGGGGGCCCGCCAGGCATCTAAATATGGAAATGGACAACATCATTGAGATTTTTGCATTGAGAGTAGCATGCCGACAGTATCGCCTTAAGAGCCTCGAGTAGTGAACTAACTATGATACGTAAATGTCTCGTTCAAAGCGCAATATGTGATAAGGAAGTCCCAGTTCCTATTTAACAAGTGTAATAATTTAGCTACTAAGCAAAGCTTATAATAATTCGATTATTAAGTAGCCTATAAAATACGACACAGACTTGTTTTTTTTTGTAAATTTTTTCGAACATTATTGTTTGTTTGTATTACGAAGTAATTTTAATGGCTGAAAAGTTGTTGGTTGTTCGGGCAACGTTAACCAAACAATACAGTATGTGTATCATTTGGACCAAGATAGTCGAAAAGGTCAAAGATTGGGGGCGGGGGGACAAAGCACTAAATGGGAAAGGACCCGACCATAAATTTTGCCTATGGGCCCAGAGACTCTTTTGTTACGCCACTGGCCTACAGGGCCTAATTTAGTGTAAAAAAAAAGTACCATAATACCAGCGTTATAGTCCACCATGTGAGGTCTTGTCTGAACTTTTTACCATTACTTTAGGTAGATCAGGCACGCAGGCTTATAAGGTTGCCCACCCCTGCTCTATCTTAAATCGCCTATAACGCCCTTGGGCTTGTCAGGGGCCATTCAAAAACCACTTGGTCTGCTTTTGGCCGCAAGTAGCCACAATGGGGAAGGGGGGTTTCCAAGTAAACCACGTGGCTATTGCATTAAAGGGAAAGCCCTTATCTCCAATGGAATGGTGATTTACTGTACAAGAGTCTGTTCGCAGAGCATCTCAGTTAGCCGTACATTGTTCCTATCACCTTAACGTCTCAGCCGCAGTCAACCGAATTGAATTTCCCGTACAGTGGTAAAAGTGGATAATTCAATGCAGTGAAGGCCTACGTATTAATGAACATATTAGGTTAAAATTTTGTACTTTACGTCTCGGTTACATATCTTGGATGAAGTTTAGTCTAGCTACCGTTGCAGATCGCCAAAGAAATTGGGGAGTTAAAAATGGCTTAAAAATGGCCACGTGGTTTTGAATGGCCCCTTAGACCTCACGGAAAATTCAGTGTTTATGTGATCATTAACATACTAGGTTATGTCACGATTTCTGCCCCTCAAAGCATTTTAGGGGGGGGGGGGCAGCTTTACCAGGGCTGTTATAGGCGATTTACGGTAATTCAGGATGTTAGGCCTCTACTAGAAAGCACATTTAGCAATGTATTTTTAAAATAGCTTGTACACGATGCCTGTTTGCAAGACAACGAATCTGCAAGGAAAAGCCAGTAAGCAGACCTGTGAGAGTGTGTTTTATCGAAACACATAGGTCTACACACACTTTCAAAATTACACCAGAATTCGAGTGCAAACATATCATTAAATGCACATAAATCCTTCCGGTACGTCATGCGACCATTTGAGAATAGTGTTTGCAACATTTAGTTACCGCAAACAATACTTACGCAAAATCATCTCGCCCGCACGATAAAACAGGAAAATGACTGTTGACAATATTTACATACGTTTGAACTAATGTCGCAAAACTGAATCATACAAGAAAGCCAACAGGGATCATGTACCTTTAAGTTTGTGCTGTTATTTTTCCTCGGCCTTCACCGCAATGTGCTTGCAAGTGTTAAAGTATAATGTGATCACTTCCGAATACACACCGCATAACGAAATCACTAACTACACGAAAGGGTGTTTACAAGACATGAAGCAATGAAAACACTATGCACGTAGCTCAAAAGTGCTTTCAAGTGGTAAAGCAAATCTAGTGAGTACCGTACTGCCTCGAATATAAGCCGTCGTACTGGTCCAAATATTAGACATTATTCTTTTTTTCAAATTTGTACCATTAAAACTACATCTTCGTTTTATATTCGAGTCCAAATCCATAACTGCCAAATTTTGATCTCTTTTTGAAGTTTGAATACACTATTTGAATCATTTTTTCGAGAGCTATCCATTGGTGCTAATGAGAAGTCAGTAACTCAAATAGTTCTTGAATTATTTAGCAAAAACAAAAAACAAATAATCAAAATTGAATGATTGGATCTTAAAATTGTTGTGGAATCCACGATTAAAAATAAACAACCTATAATGACGAAAATTAGAATTCTGAATCTGCATTAGCTGAACTATTATTCCATAATATCAACTATATTAGTAATAAAAGCACTGGCAGAATCTTTGGTGAAAGTCATCCGCCTTATAAATTCGGCCGTTTATTTTTGTTGAATTAAGCCCAAAACAACAATTCGCCTTATATTCGGGCCAGTACGGTACGTATCTGTGCACCATTAACATACATTTTGTATTAAATGCCCACGGGCTTCTGCAGCTAATTTGCAAAACTTGGAGGTGGGCGTTAAATAAAGTATAATCCATTTTTTAACCTTACTTCTGTACTTCTATCGCAGAAAAGTAAGGTTTTAAAATCTTTTTGAACGACCGGAAAGGCCAATTTTTACATCCTTCTACTTCCTGTGACGAGAAGAGAGACCTTCCCTGCAGGTGCAGGCTTACCCCAGGGAGAGAGATGGACCCAGACAGCATGGCAAGCAGTGCAGGCTATCGTTTTCCCCACTAACTAGCTAATTTTGGTGCCGGAAAAATGTAATTTAGGGGTGGGCTCCAATTCCTCTATTTCATGATTTTGACTTAAAAGCATTTTAGTGGGGATGGGCATTGGTTTTGCCTGAGCGTTTACTACACGATTTACGGAGCTGCTAAATGTGCCAAAGTTTGGCTTCTATACCCGAAAAGTGGCCGCAGCGTATTATTGATCGCTTAGCTTCTTGAGAACCAGTACAAATGCTGTGGGAACAATTTTCCAAACACGGGATGCGATGTTGTGTTCTCTTGGCTTGGTGACAAAAGCTTACTTTTGATTACTGGATTCAGTACTTATAATTTTTATGTCAGGCTTTCGTACCGTTGCTAAGGGATTAAATATGAGGAATAAATAGGCCTGAATAAATTATACTGTTGGTTCACTGGCTTATTCCATTACATAGCATTTCTTGTTGTATTGTTCAATTTTCGCTTTCATTTTTCTTTCATGTTCTTCAAGTACGGACAAGTGTTCTGCAAAGTTGGGTTGCTTTTATGCGAAGGAAAGTCCAAATCCCGAAAGGTTAGTATTGATTTGAAATATTCTTTATTGTAGTGATATGATGAAGTATGAAATTAAAGTTCTCCCCCACACATAAGAAGCAATCGTAGGCTAGCCTCAATATTTTGAGTGGCAATCCTGCCGTCTTCGTCTGGAGGAAACACTTTTCAAACATGGTGAAGGATGAAGATGTCAGGTGGAGTAGTCGGGTAGCAGCGAGTTCTCATGACCTGGCAAACTTGTTACCACTCCGGGTGTGTCCAACCAAATTGGTGTCATCAATAGCAATCCCAAGATCTGAGGGAACTACGGTCATTGCGGCAATCATGGGGCAATCAATATCGCCTACTCGGTGCGGTCCTCTACAATTTTTCGCAGTACCTGCTGTGGGAGAGTTAGAATAGAATAGAATAGACGTTGTCGGCCAATAAGCTATACAGCTTTTTGAAGGCCCAAGCGGCAGATGTTAAGTGGAAGGAACCACCATCGTAAACAGTTGTTTTTTGCCGCAGGAGGGAGGAAACCGGAGTACCCGGAGGAAACCCTCGTACAACGGGTGGGAAACAACCGGAGAAAAAACCCGTACATATACACTTCCCTTCCCAGGATCGAACCCGGGTCGGTACGAAGCCAGAGATGTACAGCTGGGACCAAGACGCCTATCGAATCTGACGCCCCAGTGCTCGAGAGTTGGTGGTGAAAACACATGGCCTACAATGCGTCCCCTTCTCACCACCGACCGTTGATTGACAGCCTCTGCTTTTCCGTCTGGAATCATAGGGCAACTGCGCTGGCTGCTGCATGGCAAATAAATAGATGAACGTGTGAAAAGCAACTGTGTCAGTTGTGTGAAGACAACAGTATCTAAATACCAGTCTGGCCCTTTCTGCGTCTTGCAAGAGATGGCGTTGGCGGATACATTTTGAATGCCTGGATATGCCGGGCCGTCACGGTCAGGTACCATTGCATTGCCGAAATCCCCACCTGGACAAGCTAGGCAGCAGAGCCTTCCGGAATGTGTTCCTCCTCGCCGATTTATGAATGCTACTGCTGTTGTGTTGTCGAGTCTTAGCAGCACACACGCGTCTTGCAAAGTGCTGCAACCCATGAAAAGCGGCTTTCAGCTCAAACACATTTGTGAGTTGTTCTCACTCAAACAGTAACCAAACCCCTCCTAAGGATTCGTGCCCGCATACCGTGCCCCATCCAGAAAGGAACTTTTCAAAACAATGTACCAGTTTCAATCTCTGGCCAAAGAATTGACACGCTCACCCATTTTCATTACTGCTTCGTGGGTTCTTGTCGTCATTTTAGCTTGGAGGTTGTCTTCGTTTTTATTATGAGACTTTGCTTTATAATGTAGACAAGGAACTTTCCACATGCCATAAAGGATTTGACATAACACAGTCAGCTCCTCTCACACAAACATCTCTACCTCCTGCCACACTAGCGTCTTGCACACCTAACACATCAACATGCTGCAACAAGCACTCAACATCCTCTAACTTGTTCCAGGAGCCAAAAGAAAATTGACGGTGGAATTTATCTTGACCTCTCTACCTTGGATGCTGATCTGTTCCCCTGTCTTTGTTCATAGGAACACTATCCACAAAACCATCAATGGAAATATAAACATGACCTAACAAAGAACCATTTCTGTTACAATTGGTACCACCATGACTTACCATTACTGCCACTGCGAACACTAATACCACCACTGCAGATAGTGTTGCAACAACTGTCCTCAATTGATTCCTCAAAATTATCACCATAACTATCTCTAGAAGCTGCGACAAATACATCACTGTCACTTCCAACCACTTGAGACACTTCTCACAACTGACTCTTTCATTACTGGAGATCCAGAGCTTATACCTGATCCAGAAGGAATCTGAGGATCAGCACTCGGAACACCTTGGACACCTGGCTCACTTTGCACACACTCACTGATAGTAATATTAGTGGCTTCCGCACGGTGGGAAAGCCTGTTGGCCCTCTTGCGTCAACCGGCGGAACAGAGTCATTCAATCTAGCTACAACACTAACAACACTGACTGTCGGTTGAGATGCAGCTGGTGCTGGGAAAGTACTCTCACCACTCGGTGTCACGTGGCCTGCTAGAATAACACACAGCTCTTGACACACTAACATGTTCTCTAACCTGTGCTGCTTCATGCATATGGTTACATGGGTCTCGAGGATCACGGAAACCAACACAGTCCTTACAATAGACACTCGCACAAATCGTCCGAACGTGACCTCCAATCCCGAGCCTAGGTACCTCGTAGGCCGGTCGGAGATAGTCACGAGTGATGAAATACCATGGACCACAACAATGTCAGGGACTATCTTCCAAAAGAATAGAGTCTCGTAACTTCAGAGTAATCCGTCACTTCCTTTGATAAGTCACGATTGCACTCATTAGGAGTAGTCTATATTTGCCCAACTGAAACAGCATGACTGAAAAGCTTCTTGACGTGGGAAATAACACTCTCCTTTTCCCTACTATTATCTGCAACAGAGACCCTACAGTCTAGACTGTCAGACTCATTGTCAATTATCATGCAATCCATTGTTACATTCAGCCTGTTCTGGTCTACCATCATCGTCCACAACTCCAAATAGTTTTAAATCATCCTCAGAAATACCTCTTTTAGTGGCTTCATCTCGAATGACACTACAATGTCCCTACATTCTTCTCTGAAATAACACCTTGCTCACAAAACTCCAAAAGTAGATCCTTAACATCGGCCGCCATGGTCTCTTTGAGGCTCTTCAAGCAACAATACATGCAAAAGTGATTGTTTCTAACGATAAACCTGGTCTAACATTCTGTTTCCAAAATCCAAAATGGACTCTCGTTATAAAGCGGTTTCACTGTACCAATAATTCGCTCAACTTACTTAATGTTGAGCAAATATGGGATGACTGCTGTGGGCAACCAATAGCAACCATCGATTGTTGTTGTTACAATGGTTGCTGTTGGCGATTCGAGCAAGTAAAAATTACTGTTTGGCTTTAGTAGTAGCAATGTGTCTCCGATATGGAGAATTCACAAGGTGGTTGACGTGGAGTAAAGATAGAATTGTATTACTTACCATTGCCGATTATGAATGCTAACTTGGGATTATTCAAATGGACTTGCTCGACAAATGCCGTGCCTTGCTTAGCCATAAATCAGTCTTGTGATACTGTGGGTAGCTTCGTCTTATCTTCTTTAAGTTTACAGAAGAGTTCATTTGTAATCTTAATTAAAAGCATTCATAATAGAAATTACTGAATGCGTTGCAACTTGCCACATTGCTTCCTAGCTGTCGAGGGTTTTGTTTACACCTTCAGGGCAACCGCCATTCCCCGTTATCGTCTGTTTGGATGACCCGCATTTCCGTGATGTGGGGTAGGCCCAAATCTAGTATGGTGAGTGAGTTGTGATGCATGGTGATACAAGATCTGCTAGCGAAAACTGCTGAACGATCTCGAACTGCATGATTAATTCACCAATCCCACGTTCAACTTAAAATATATTGTACCTATCAGGTTGGCGTGGTTGTCTTAATTACTGGTTATATTTCCACTTCAATTTTAAAAGTCCTTACTTTTTTTTTTACGAACTATTTCACATTTATTGTCAGCGCCACTGAGGAAAGCATTAAAAGAGGGGTTAGGAGAAAAGAATAAAGACACACTCTTCAAAAAAAGTTCTTCTTTTCTACTCCAAAGAAAATCTGTTAATGACGAACCTGTCGTTTCAACTGCAAGCAGGCCAACTGATCGTTGACTAGGTGTGTTGTGATGGTGAGTGACGATCATAGTAAATTCGTAGTGTTGTCCTAATTTCAACAACAGGCGCTATAGTAAGGACTACGATTGTATTCTAGAGATGTCAGAATAAATTATGATAACCCATAACCGCCTGAAAGAACTTTAGACCCCTTTTTATAGAGTCGTACTCGGGTCGGTTCTCGGATTCGAACCGGCATTCTCTTGGTTTGGAGCCGACGACGCTTACCACTGGGCTGTGAATGCCCGCTTTGCTCGGGGTCCTCGGGGACCCCTCACAAAGCTCACACTGGGACTTAGTTTTTCGTTGTTATACGTTGAAGGCGTACGTTCGTATCTAGGTGGTTATGGGTTAACCCCCGATGAAAATTACAATTTCTTTTTATTAAAAAAAACAACCAACTTCCATTGCTTGGGGGGGGGGGGCGGCATTGGCAATTAATTAATGTTACAGTTGTAGTGATAGAACAAAATTTAAGTTACTAGCCAGTTGCGAGATGTCCCAGCACTCGCCGAATAGCAGTTCATCGGCCCGATAGCGCTACCGATCATCTTCATCCTACCTCATTATGTTTTAAAAGTGTTTTCTCCAGACGAAGACGACTGGATTGCCACTCAAAATACGGAGGCTGCGATTACCTCCAGTGTGTGAATGAGAATTTTAATTATGAGCCTCGTAATGTTTAACTATCTCCACTGAGATAGATGTGTTTTTCCGTACTGATTTGTTCTTACAACTTAAGGATGCGTCAGTAAACTTTGTAATAAAGATCAGAAACTATGCTTTTCCGTATACGGGCATTTCACTTTTCTCATAGAAGTAAATGTGTCATGGATTCCTCGCGTCTGTCGATCCATCGTTCATTACAAGTTAAAGATGATTAAATTTATAACGTACGTGCAATCCATAAGACATTTATTTCTATTAAAACAGTGAAGCGCCCGTATAAGGATTCTTTATTGAATAAGAGTGTAGCTGTTAAAATTTGAAACATGTCGGATTCAATCAAAATATTTCTTTTGCCCTGGGGGGGGGGGGGGGAGCGCTTCTCATTCTATCTGTTGATTTCAGCTCACTTTGTGCACTGAAGCAATTGTATCGTGGTTTTCTCGTGTGGGAGCCATATTTAGTCTGGTAATAGGCCACATTTCTTTCTTAATTTTGCTTTTCAATTTCAGGGCATTTTGTTCACTTTGCAATGTCTGGTGTGACACTAAGGCCGTCCTAGAAGTTCATTACCTAGGTCGAAAACACCGGTCTAAAGAAGAAATGGGAGGAGTTCATTCCTCCGACTCGGTGCCAATCGCATCCAATGAAGCCTTTTCCAGTGGAATGGTTTCGCACTGTACCATTTGCAACGTCACGTTGAACCATCCTTCCTCTGCAACGCAACATTACCAGGGCGCCAGACATCTTGCAAACAAACGTAAGCTGGAAGACGAGAAAAATGAACATGTTGAGAAAGAATGCTCACTTTGCAGGAAAGTTTTGATTGGTCAAGAACAGGTCGTGGCACATTTTATAAGCAAAAAACATCTCCATAAGGTGGAACAGGCCGAGCTCGTCGCTGCACAGCACCTAACGTTCAGCGAGTGTGCCTTGTGCAATAAGGTGTTTCGGAAGGAGCAGTCTGAAGTTCACTACAACAGTAAAACACATCTCGAAATGGTAGAGTCATCAAAAGGTCACCCTGTTGCTGAAAGACAGAGTATAAGCAAATGTAATGTGTGTCACATTATCTTTCAATCCGAAGTCGAGTCGAAGAGTCACTACGCTGGTAAAAAACATGCGAAAAAGATTAAAGCAGCTGAAGCACATGAAAAGAGCGAGTGGTCTAAGGAATGCTCTTTGTGCAAGAAGGTGTTTCCATTCGAAGTAGACTCGAAGGCCCACTATTCAAGCAAGAAGCACCTCCAAAGAGTGACTGCTAAGGAGACGATTTCATCCGTTGCAACAAGTATTGGGTAAAGTCAGCAGGCACTAATCTCGATTTTCGAGGCCTGCCAACCTAATCATAGGGCTACCATTCACCATGTATGGTAGACTCTCGATTGACCTATCCTGCAAATAAGGAAATTCTCTCTATAGTGAACAGTTTGTCAACTATTCGTAAGCTGAGAAATCTTTTTTTTTTTCATGTACCATGCCAATCTTAGGCCAGTCTGAATCGCGCGTCCCCCTTCTCCCTGCTCCACGATGCTCTTCAGCAAGCTGTGCATTTCTCGCTGTGCTCAAGTTGCCAGGACACCCCACAAAGCTCACGGCCTCCCTTTAGACCTAAATTTTTTTCCTCGAGTGGGATTTTTTCAGTAACTTGATTTTTGCTAGGCGACTATATGTTAACCCTCTTAAGTGCAAGAACTTGTTAATATGCTTGGGTGCTTTTATTTTGGATTTTTTTTAAATTATGCACTGTACCATGTGATCCTTAAGAAAGTCTCGATCACACATTCTCCTGCTCCTTGTTCCGCAATGTTATCTACTAGACTTTACTTTGCTCACTGTTCTTCGGTTCCCAGGAAGAAAGAGAAGTGCATCTTAGCAAAGGTACGTCACAGTAAAAATAGAAAACACGTTTAAAAATAAACGATGCACCAGAAAGAAAACCGGTTTTGTGGGGGAAAACTATGGGAGAAGGGGGAAGTGATGACTGCGAGACAATAATTGTACACCGTAGTAGTAGGAACATTGAAACATTGTCTTTATCGTAGTTAATGAAAAGAAAAAAAAAAAGATCCTAGTAGGCCTAATTTTAGAATGCTTTCAGAATGTGAGGAGGGGTTATGTTGGCATGCAAACTAAACTGCGTCACGTTTTCAAACCCGAAAGAAGCAAAACAGTAAATTTTGAAGAGGCAAAAGTAATTCACGAGTGCGATTTGGGAGAGTAGACGGTAGGGGAGGTAGAAGAAGTAGGCATTGAAGTGGGGGGGGGGGGGAGGACATAAGAATAATTGGTAAGGAATATTGTTTTCAAAGCTCTTAACTGTAGTTAGTGAAGACCGAAAACAACAGAGAAGCTAAGTAATTTTAAAATATTAGTAGAAGGTGGAGTGGGCGGGAGGAGGCGATAGTAAGTCGAGACCCACACGAAAAGAGCTACGCCATTTTTGTGTTCAAAAATAAATTCACCCATCTTTAGCCGGGCTGGATGCTAGTACCCAAATAAGTACCACTTTACAAAACCTGATTCCCACACAACCTGGGATACCTGTGAAAATCGAGTATATTTTTGGTTAGGAGAAACCTGGGAAAGTTGGGGATTTGCGAGGTGATGAGGTAAAGTTGGGATTTACATGAAGAGGACTTAATAAAGAGTAGTTGGTTCAAGTGAGCTGCTGTTTGAAATTCCAAATCACAAAATACAGGTTGGAACAGATAACTTTGCCCAATAGGCCTAAAACTAATAGGCCTATACATTGCCTACGTGAATGGAATCAAATGGAAATGAGAAAAGTCCACCTAATGCAGAATGTTGTGATCTAGGAAATCCGCTAGGACTTGGGGGGCTGTATTCTACTTGGTACATTTTTGAGCCAAGTTGGCTTCGAATCGTCTTGCATTTTTTTGTTCTTCCTAACTGGTTCATTTTTAAGCCAAGTTTGCTTTGAATGGTCGTTTATTTAAAATTGTTCTTACCTGGTATAGCACTGCAAACAGGTCTACAGTAGTTCTGGTCATCTGTACCATAACTTTTGTAAAGGAAACCACTGTTACAAATGCCAGAGTACCCAAGTCCAAAGAAAACGGACATGGTCGCAGTGTGGGGGCTATGCGATGGAAATGAAAGGCCAGCCGCAAGAGTATTGACAAGAGTATTGAAAAAGGTATCCTGATCTACGGCAGCCGGGCCTACGAACCATCGATAGCCAGGCTTGTGGTAGCCAGGCTTACAGCGAGTGGTACGTTAGCTCAACCGCCGCGGCGTGGACCACGACGGGAACGTGTAGTGGACAATGAAGGGCGAGAACAGATCGTCCTGGCTCTTGTGGCTGTCAGTCCACACATAAGCAGCAGAGGTATTGGAGGACAACTAGGGATAAGCCACAGCACAGTACTTCAGATTCTGCATAGGCATAGATATCACCTGTAATCGCATTCATCTGCGTCAAGCCCTGACTGAAGACGACCTCTTTCAAGTACGGGACTTTTGACACTCCACCTTGATGAATGACACTTCACCTTTTGTAGAACATGTGCTGTTTTCAGATGAGGCAACCTTTCATAGGGATGGCACAGTGGACAGGCACAACATGCATTACTGGCCCGATTAAAATCCACATTGGTTACGTCAGAACTACTTCCAAGTTCGGCTTAAAACCAATGTTTGAGCGAGTATCATTCAGGACAGTGTCATTAGACCAATCTTTTTCGATGGGAACCCTTATGGGCAAAAGGTATTTGCAGTTCCGGCAAACGGAACTGCTGAATGCCCTTTATGATTTGCCACTAGCGGCGAGGATGAACAAGTAGTCCCAAGAGGATCTACCTGTTCGACAGCGGTTGAATGACCAGTTCCACAACCACAGGATTGGTAGGGATGGACCAGTTCCATGGCCAGCGAGGTCACACGATCTTTCTACGTTGGACTACTTCCTTTGGGGTTTCATTAAGAACAAGGTGTATGTATCCAGTCCTTGTCGCTCAATGACCTTAAGGACCGGATTCGAGCACCAGTTGCAGACATCATACCTGACATGCTACGAAACGTTCGTGCATCACTCGTTAGCATGTGTGAAGAGTGCCTAGCACAAGAAGGTGGGCGTATCGAGCATCTGCGTTAGATATTACAAAGGGTCCATTTTGACTATGTAGCCTAGCATTGCTGTGTATAGGCCTATTAGTTTTAGGCCTATTGGGTAAAGTTATCTGTCCACCTTGTGTACATGAAGCAATTATTGTGGTAAGAGGATCGAAATTTCTGGACAGATTAGAAAAAACTTTGTAAAGTAAGAAAATATGTTTAAAGCAGTTGAGAAATGTATCAAAACAATCTCGGACAACTGATAAGAAAATTGACAAGTAGAAGAAAATACGGTGAAATGCAACTCATTTACAGTAAATACGACGTGTTGTTTGCATTTCTGTTTTGTCGTCAAATGTCGAAGAAAAATTCAATTTTTTGCCTGGGAAAGACGAGGGTTTTTTAAAAAGTGGTTTCTCAGGGTTCATGCAAGGTGTTTGAAATCTGAAAAGTGCTCGAATTGCTTAATAAAAAATTCAAAGCCTTGGATTCCTTGAAATTGTTAGCTACATTCTGGAAAGGTCTTGAATTAAATTTGTTTGTTGTAATTTAAAATAGTGCCCAAGCTTTGATAAAGGTAAGACATCCTTGCAATCTTTTTTTTTAATAATTTGTCTGTTTATCTAAAAAAATATGTTTAGTTTCTCGTTTAAACTTTGTTGCTCCTCGCTTTTTCGTCAGTTGTTTACCAGGCTGTTAAAATGAATCTAGTGAAAAAAAAAAGTCGTGGGGAAAAAAGCTGAAGGGGGAAAAACGTTTCCTGGTAAAACTCCTTACTCTGCCTGGTGAAATTCGAGCCCAGACAATCAACATAACCTAATGTATAGCAACAAAAACAACATACACAAAACAATTTTTTTTGCGCTGTTTCTTTTCCCTCAGCGTTATTTCAACCACGCGCACAATTAAAACGACAGGGACTTAGCATCACACATCACGTGCCGGTTAGATAAGGGCTATAGTCTTTATCCGTGCGGCCCGTGATGTGTGATGCAAAGTTCCTGTGATTAAAACAAACATTTTGATATTTGATGCAATTTTACTGCTAAGTTTGTTGACTAACCAAGGTTCTTACGAAATGGTGTTAGTCTTGGAACAGTCCTTGAAAAAAAATACACTGGTTTTGAAAAATCCTTTAATGTCCTTGAATTTTTTGTGTGGGAGCCAGCCCTACTATTCAAGAAATTACCAAGTTTTATCAGACGATAAACAATGCAAACCATAACCGAAAATGAAAAATATTTTTCACTAAACAATCTGAAACTACAGTTAAATTATACTCATCCTCGTTGTGCCTTTGAATTTAAACGGGGCTGACCGTGCTTGGATGGTTAGCTTCAAATATCAGAAATCTTGCTCCCTCTGGACTTAACTATGACAGCTTTCAGAAATTTGCTCCGAACTCTCCCCAACAGGTAATGTGGTCCTTTATCGCTTCAGTTTTGTGCTACCCTTGTTAAACTTTGTCCCAATACAAATACAGTATGTGTAATTTGCCATGTACGGTCTAAGGTGTTGGAACGCGCACATCGTTTAGACCTGAAGCTGTCCACAATCTTGTGACTATGTAGGCTAGCACAGTCTTATCAAGAGAGCACAATTTCTTCCTGACATGCTCATAGTCATCAGGCATGCAAGGATGCTGGCATACTGCCTCGAGGACATGACGACACGAGATTCTCGCTGTAGGATTCTTCAAGTTAGGTGCAGCGAACTAGTGGTGCTCTACAACGTAAGCATTGGTTGGCCACGTATTTCAGCATAACAGTCAATGATGGTCGGATGGAATTTGGAAGATGGAACAAGTGTCTATTAGTTCTGGGATTTGATCTCTCCATCAGCTCTCCAAAATTGTTTACACTGAACCCAGTTATATATATATATAGATTATGTCTAAGCCTAAATAGATAAATACTATCGAAATGTGGATTTAGTTTGATTTAGTTGAATATTATCTGTAGTAGTTTACAGTCTCCGTAAGGAATTTTGATGTTAACACTTCACTCGTAGTTTACAATAAGGTATCTTTTGTATTAAGAACTTTCTTCATAAAGAGACACTTTTTGGCGCACTAGGTGTTCTGTTGGACGGCTCCTATATACCTGGCTAAAGTTTTTCCTGGTCCAGTCAATACAGGTAGTAGTCGGTGATGGTGAGTGACGACACCGGCATGAGGTCGGTGCCAGAAAAACTGATGTGCCAAATACAGTGGCGGTAAATTTGATACAGAACCAGCTAGCCAGTCACAGTAAGCTAGACCAATCTGTTGTCCTTGGCTTGCAAAATGAGACATGAAATTACTTTTTCTGTGCTGTGACTGTAAAAATGTTGCTTGAACAAAGTTTGACTTAACCCAATAATTGGATTTACTGCTGCCGCGAGAAAAAATTATTTCATGTAATTTTCCGTTAAATTCACTGCGGGAAGATGTATGTTGTGTACTTGTGGTGTCCATTACCTGGATGAAGTGTTGATTATTATTAGTAAATCTTGTATTATTTGCTGTGAGCTGTATTGTTATTTTTACTATTTCATGAATTATATTAATCTAAGATTTGTTTTGCAGCTCAAGTCGCTTACGAGCTGGTTGTTGGAACATACAGTGCTTACTATCTAGATTATTAATCCAGATGCATGGTTTATAGCCTGTTAGCATTCCTTAGCTTTCTCTTCAGCATCATTGCAGAAAAGCCAACCTGAATTTTTCTAATATAGAGCAGAATTTTTCTTTCCTTTTGATAATTTTGTAGTACCTGTTGAGGTCCTATAATATTCGAATTAGTTTGCATAATTCGAGAGTTTCGTGTGTTTTTGTTGACGGCTGTTTCACATTTGAGCAAAACACGCAGATGTAGAGTTTGGTCTCATAACATGGCAGTCGCACTTTAAAAAAAATGGTGTAGTGCTGTTCTTACAGCAAAATATTCCTAGACAAGAAGAATATCGTGCGTTTTGTATTAAATATAGACCAGCCTGTTCCAGTTGCGATGCCTGGGTAAGGGCTGAAGGGGTGCTCCCCCCCCCCCCCCCCCCCACTACATTTAATTGTTGCGGTTAGCGCGGAAGTACATCCCCTCCTCCAGCATCGCTCTTTCTGCCTTCTTGGACCCCCCCCCCCCACCATCCTGCAGCAAAAATTGTGGTTCCGCTACTGATTTGTCGTGAGGAAAGGTGGCCTGATGGTTAGCACGACCGTCTCGTGTGCCAGAGGTCCCGGGTTCGAATCCGACCTCAGCCATTCCTGGCATTTTTCGGAAGAGAAAGGCTCTGTGATGTTTCGTACTAATGTCGTACCAAAAAGTGAAAGCAGAGGGCTGCATCATTCGTTGAGGGGAGTACCGTTTATTTCCGAATATAAGACGGTACTTTTTTCCAAATTTACACCATTAAGATAGCAGTATCGTCTTATACTCGCGTTCAAATCCATAACTCGGCCGATTTTGATGTTTAAATACACCATTTCGATCGTTTTTCCTAGAGCTATCCAATGGTGCTAATCTCATGCCAGTTGCTTAAATAGTTTTTGGATTATTTAGCAAAAACTAAATATGTAATTGAAAAAGGCCTCAGGAAGCAGTCCAAAGGCGAATTTTTATTAAAATTTTGGGTTTTGAATTCAGGACCCGGGGAATTTACTAGTGTGCAACCTAATAAATATTATACCAAACCTTGCTAAAAGTCACCCGTCTTATAATCGCAGCCAATAATTTCTTTGGAACATGCTACCCCAAAAATGCTACTCGTCTTTTATTTGAGGCGTCTTGTATTCGGAGATATGGTAACAGTTGCAAGGGTGTATGTCGAGTAAGAGAAACTATTAAAGGCAAAAAAAAAAAGCCGGGTTAATGATGAAAACAGAAACAACGGTTAGCCTAAGTGACAGCATGCAAATAATTGGATATCGTTCAAATGGAGTCTGCAAACACCATCCTTCAAAGCGCAAAAGAATCTGTTGCAAATGCTAACAAGCAGTTAACTTGTCTTGAAACCCACAGCATTACAAAGTAAAAGAAAAATTAATACTATTTTAAGCTCCTATAAAAAATGCAACTGTAACTGTTAAATTCTGTCATTTTAATTCGGCATTTATAGGCTACCATAAACAAAAAAAGGTTTGTGAAAATTTGTTAATTTGGCTGCGTGAAAAATGTGAAAAAACCAAGATTTCAAAATGTGAAAAATGTTGAAAAGCTGGTAACATGCCTGTAAGTTGTGCTACAATCACTCCTTATTCCAGGATGACGCGGTATGTGGGCAAATGCCCTTTCACATCGGTCTATCCTACTGGCAACAGAGTGGTCTTTAAACCAACCAGTGTGCAATTAACCGTTAAGATTAAGGTACGAGCACTGAAATCGGTCAATAAAAAGACGAGCCAAAAGGAGCACAGGCCTACCCTAAAAAGTGATGTTTTGGAGTACTTTATTCCGTTATCAAGCAAAATTTTCTTAGCAAAAGCCAGAAGTCAACGCATATCCACTAGAATGGTTTCCCATCTTAGAAAAAGAAACAGGCAGAATAAAATTGAAAATTAAATGTTTAAATAAACCCTGTCGGCGTAGAAGCTACACATGGGTACCCAGCCCCCTCTCTGACGAAAGTAGGAAAGAATCTACAAGTCACTTCTTCCCTGTTTTTATCTGAGCGAGGTCTGGGCACCCTTGTGTAGCTTCTGCGTTGACAGGGTTCATTTTAATCTCTTTATTTCTTATTTTAATTTGACCGTTTCTTTGTCTAGGATGGGAACCAGTCAAGAGCAAATGTGTTGACTTTTAACTTATGCTTAGAAAAGTTTGCTTGTGCTCCTTTTGGCTTGTCTTTTTGTCATCCAACTATTCACGTCACGGAAAGGACTCTTTCGAACCAAAGTTCAATCACCGTCTACCCAGTTTGTATCACGCCTGCCAGATCATCGAGCGTTGGTTGTAAGTGAAGTTATAAAGTTTAAAAAAAAAAAAAAAGTCAGCAATGGCCAACGTCTGCAATGCCCAGCAGCACTAGAAACGCTCAGGGAAGCTGTTTCCTCATAACAAAACGATTACACTAGCTTTTGAAATAATTCACTGTGGCCGCCTTAGCTACGTCCTGGGTTAACGCATTCGAGGGACTGACAACTCTGTGAAAAGTTCTTCCTGATGTTGAGATCCTGGCAGGGGATTTGAAAAGCATGAGATTGTGCCCTCTAGTAAAGCATTCCTTCAACATTCATCAACCCAATCAAAATTTTAAAGGTCTTGATCATGTCACCCCTAACTCGCCTTTCCTGCAACATAGGCAGCTAGAATTCAAGCCTCTTGCTGTAGGGTAAGTATACGACTTCAACATCTTTGTTTCATCTTTGTGGTTCAAGATCTTTTCAACATCTTTGGTATCGGGGAGAAGGCGGAAAAATTTATGCTGACATCCCCATCCAATCCACAAAACTTCTCCCCAGAATATGAAATGTTTTTACACTAAAGTTTTACACTAAAACTTCAGAACAAATCCACAGATTTTCGCATTAATAACTCCCAAATAAAAAGGGACTCTTTCTCACCAATGAGACAGGAGGAGGTGTTACATTTCCTGGCTGGGAAGAATTGTGTGTCAATAATGAATCAGGCTTCCACCAGATCACGCTCCACCCTAATTCACGTGATTGCACGACATTCGTTTGTCCAGGACGAGAAACCTACATGTGGAAAGTCGTGCCTTTTGGACTCTCAACAGCAGACTTCCAGAGGATAACCGGCATCATTCTTCACGGGCTGATAGGCACAGACTGATGTCATCCAAAGTGTTTGTGGGTGACTTCATCATTGCAACGGAAACGTGGGAGGAACACGTCCAAACCATCAAACACGTGTTCCAAAGACTGATCAAACATGGATTCACCCTACGGTGGAAGAAGTACCACTTCTGCATAACCAGTCATAAAGGTCCTGGGGCATGATGTGCCGGCCGACGGTATCAAAGTGACAGAGTCAACAGTTTCGGCACTGAGGGTTTTTCCAGTTCAAACCACAAGGAGATTGCAGCAATTCCTCGGGCTGACAAATTGCTTCAGGAAGTTCCTCAAGGAGTATGCTGAGACAACCAAAGTTCTTTTTTGAGTTTTCCACCGCCTACTCAAGAAAGACACTCCATACAAGTGGTAGGAAGAGCATTCAGGAGCGTTCGATGAGCTCAAGGTGAAGTTTCTAGCCTCTCGGTTCCTTCAACTACTAGAATTTGATTACCTGTTCCAGAATGAGACAAATTCCAGCGACAATGGGATCGGATGAATGATCGCTCAGGTCATTGAATTCTTCTCAGCAGTACGCTGAAGGATAGAGAAACTTTGTTACACGACCTTTGAGAACGAGGCGCTCGCCGCCGTGGAAACAATGGAGCGATTAAAGCACTACGTCAACGGAAGCCACGTTACCCTACCGATAACAACGCTCTTAAGTTGGTATTGCAATAGGAAGAACTCGGGTAGAACTGGACGTTGGGCAGTAAAGATCCAAAGATACGACTTCAACGTAGTACATCGAGTTGGGAAGCTCAACGTTGTGGCTCACACGCAACCCGCCACTACTACTCAACATCAGAAACCAGGAGAGAGCACCCATCACTGATAAACACCAGGTGAGGCAACCTCAAGAACAAGACAATGTCGCTAAACGAGTCTGGGAAGTTCATTCAAACCTGTCGGAAGCAAAGAAGACTTGAGTCTCCAGGAATCCTGCTGCACCAGAGAGGAACAGCCAGGAGCCAAGATGGCACATGTACCGGAGATTATGCGCCATGAACTGCTTCATCGACAAGCAGGTCACCTAGGCGTCACGAAAACTCTAGCACAAGTAGGATACTGGCCACACGTTTGCAAGGACACAAAGAACTAAGTTTGTTCTTGTGTCATTTGTCAGATGGTGAAATGAGTCCAAACTAAATCGTCGGGGCAGCTGCAACCAGTATTCCCGGATCACCCAAACCACATCATGGAAATTGATTATGTAGGACCACTTCCTACGACACACCAACAACAAATAGGTCCTATCAGTGGTAGACTATTTCAGCAAGTGGGTATGGATGCTACCTACTAGGAATGCAACATCAAGAGTACCGTATCTCGGACAATGGAGCGTCGTTCACCGGGAAAGACTTCGTCACAATGCTGCAGGAGAACGGTATCGAGCACTCCCAAGATGACACCCTATCATCCTCCGCGCAACGCAACTGAGAGGTTCAACCGAACATGCAACACGTGTATTAGAGCATTCGCGATGGAACGGCTAGGAGGATGCCCAGCCTTCAGTTGGCAATAAGATGACACCACATGTCTCGACAGGTGAAACGCCCTACTTCCTGATGAAGACGACAAATCCAAGAACAAGACTGCAAGCACTTCTGCTGCCAACAGTCTAGACAGGAATGACCGTCAAAGAGTACGCCGAAGTGTACAAGCTAGAAATGGCATGGCTAATGATCTGGCGAGAGCCCACCTTTCAGTAGGTCAACAAAGACCTACTACAACAAAAGACATCAGCCAGTGGATGGAGTACAAGCCTAACCAGCTTGTAGAAGTCAAGAATCATGTCAAGTCCGACGTGATATAAGGGACCGTACAGAGTCGTCAGGAATGCATCGGATGTCAACTATATGCTGAGACAGACACTTGATCACCCAGACTGAAGCCTTACAACATCTCAGAAATGCAACCTTCTTCGACCCTAACACGGGACCGATGGGAGAACATGGGTCAACCGGGAATGATCTATCATCCAGCGGAGAACATCCAACAGGAGGGTCAAGACGGGCACCGACTCGGAAGCGGATGAAACCACCGCCGAGAACAATACAGCATTTGTTGACAAGCCAGCAAGCGACAAATCGGAGAAAGAAGAAACACATGATTACCAAGGCGATGAAGATGATGGCGAAGGAAGCCAGTCAGAGGGCACCGACAGCGACAAGCTGCCTGATGGAAGGATCAGCGAGGGACGACCAAAACGCAACATTCGCCCGCCTGCCAGGTACAGGACCGATATTGTGCAGTCCAAAAGCATGCCAGGAAGACAGAGCTTTCCTTTCGACCACCATGTGACCTTCAAGGATTCAGGCAAAAGGAAGAACAAGGGGATTGCAGCTAGACTTCGAAGACCGGTTTTGCATTCTCAAAGAAAATCCGAAGGGGACTTCGACAGTCACACTGCAACATGTCAGGAAGTCCAAGACGTACGAGGAGATAATTGCTTCCCTTGATGCAACTTGGTGCGTTAGAATGAGGAATGAACCATGCAGGTGGCCACAAGATCGACACCTCTTCAAGGATGATTACCCACGCCTGTTCCTTGATGAGGAAGGCAACCAGCAACCATCATCTATGGAGGGTGTGATCTCCTAGTACCCTGTTGCGGGACTGTCCACCTTACAGTGGATGGTTCTGCGTCACTAGAGGTACTAGGAACATTTTGATAAGAAGAAGTAGCGCAATTGAGTGTGATAAGGGCGATTCTAAGCGACTGGCCGAAGCGAGGCATTGTTTGGATGAGTAGAACCTTGAGCGAGCTGACAACCAGTGAATCCCGCAACGACATGGACGGTTGAGCAGACCGAAATAGTTCCTAACGGACGATTAGGGGATGGAATGAAAGCCGCATACATGGCCAAATGAGGTGATCCACTCTCTTCTATTTGCACGTTTCCCGCCGAGCTGCTTAATCGAAAATGAGGACTGTGAGTTGTGAGAAGCCGAAGGATCTTTGCACAGTGACGGTGATGCCAAGCTGAAGTTGCGAGCTATGAAGAGCTGACATTAGTGATGGGAGCTATTTCAACCATGAACTAAGCCACGAGATACTGTGTGGTATCTTGAGCACGGGCTGTGCCAACTCGGCAAGAAGTACTAAGTTGGACCAGAGCCATCCCTGGCCACACAACAACGGTGAATCGAGGTGTGGACTACGCCGCACCGAGGTTTTCCTCGGGTGTATTCCATCTGTGTATGTTCTTCTAACAGAACTAAGTCGCAACAAGGTCCTCCTTGGGCACAACTCATCTTATTCAAACGAACTAACACGGATCAGGAATTTCCTGGTTGCACTATCTATACAATGTTTATCTTTTAATGACACTGACATTGAAAAAACTCCCGCAGGAAGCTTTTAGCTTTTGATACTGGGAGAAAGTGGGAAGAAATCACCAGTTCTTGTACACAAACTGAGGGGTGAATGTCAGCAAGAAGGTATCGAGTTTGGTCTTGAAGGTATTGGAGTTTGGTGCGGTGGCAATGTCCCTTGGTAGACGGTTCCAGGTGCTACGTATCCGGAAAGGAAGGGGAGCCCACCCTTTTTGGAGGTGCAGCGACGTTGGAAGAACTTGAGCTCGTTGTTTCTAGTTTGTGGGTTGTTGTTGAGGACAAACAGGGGCTTATTTATGTTTGAGGGAGAGTGCAGGTGGTTGTAGGTAAAGATGAGTTCGCCTCAGATTCTGCGGTATTCGAGGGTGGGGAGTCGGAGTTCTTTCAGGTGTTCAGTCTGTCTCTTAACCGGTCATTTCTATACTCTCATGCCTACTCAATGCCGGGTTCGCCACTGCACTACTCCCAAATTGAAATTTTGTACATTCTCATCCTCAGTTTGGATTCCTGAACCGGCATGCACCTCTGCGGAGGGGAAAAACTATGTAATATGTGAGAACATGCCATGGGCGCACACCTCCCAGTGCGTAACAACAGCGCCTCCGCATCAAGGCAAGCGTGCGAAAATCAGTTGCTAGTTAGTTGTGACATGAGAAGCCAGCATCCGAATGTGCACGATGGTTGGAGCAAGTGAATGTTTTTAATTGCTTGAGCCTTAAGTCGGCGGAAGGAACTTAATGCTTGTATGGCTGAACCAGCTCAATTTTGAACATTACCAGACGTTTAGAGACGAAGTAATGTCTGGTAAAGGGAGGTGCCAACCCGGGGATTCGTTCGGTAAACCTCCAATCATCGTAGGGGCCGAAAGATTGTCCAGAATTGGGCCCGAATAGTTCCCATAGCTGCTGAAGGAGCATGGTAGCCTCTCACACTACCCTGGAGGCAGTCCTGGCGGGGACTTAGCCAAGGTCAGCTCTCCAGGGGTTTGACCAGATCCGCAAACCTCCAGCAACCAGGCTGAGCTCTCTCACAACTCAGCCACGATGACCACAAGCATGTGTGAAGCAAAGTTGTAGAAAACACAACTGCGTGTTTGTTGTCCTATGCAGAGGAAGTTTTTATACATAATCAGCCAGGTGAGTGATTTCATCCCTCCATGGCACCTAATCAGTCATACGGGATTGAGGGGTGATCTGTGCATTGGAGGACGGATGGCATTCTCCATCACCCCTCAAGAAGAGTAAAAAAAATCCCAAAACACCTGTTTAATAATGTGAAATAAAGTTTTTTTTTCACAGTAGAGGTAACTAGAATTTTTGAATTTTTTTAATGTATGCAAGTTATGTAAATTTGTAGGGCGGCGAGATGCAGCACTTATATGGGCTTCTCCCACATACACTTCGTACAGATATCAATTCCCTTTACGTATCAGGCCATATGGTACTGGATGGCTCTTGGTGTGTATTTCACTTACTAATACAGGCAAAGCACAAAGCCGAACGGCCTGGAGTGAAGTGAGGAACACGGCTACTATTTCAGCTGGCTTTTACTTTTAGGTGGTTTTGCCGTTGCCTGGCTTTACGGTTGTTTTAAAAGTCACCCGCTTGTGAGTTGATTGGAAGCGGGGAACGCTTTCCTGTTTTTTAATTCAAGCTGCTTGCCTGTCGTTTTAACGTCCTGAAATCAGTTGGTGGTATATTTGGGGGAGCCTGAAGTTGTTGAACCTCTACATCTGAATGGAACAAAACTAACTGAGGTCACTTTTGTAACATATCTGGGTGTAGATCTGAGAGGAAGCCTGTCGGATGATTTGCATGGGTCGAAAGTTCGGGCTGAGCTGTGGGAAAAGAGCAGCGTTGTCTTGCACACCTTTGTTTTCTCTCCTGAGGAAGTTAAACTGCATCTGCTGAGACCAGAGCTGTGGCGCCGTATGGACTTGCAACCTGCTGCAGCTGAAGTGGCAATTAACAAACTGTCATTGGTGTATCACGGGGCCATAAAAAGAGCACAACTGACATCTCTAGTGATGGCCTGCCTAGTTGCCTAGCAGCCTAGTTGCACGCCTTTGTACTCTCTCCACTTGCTGCACTAAAGAGGAAGCGTATGGGTCCCAAACAGCTGAAGCGTACTCAAGTCTTGGCCTAACAAGACTTTTGTACGCCGCCAAGCGAACATTTTCAGGAGCATCCCGCAGTACCCTATAAACGAATCTCGTCATTTTCTCCGCACCCTTTACAATATCAGACACATCCAGATTCCATCGCCATTCTGAGGTCAGGTCCACACCTAAAGACATTTAAGTCAGC
>JAHWFP010029972.1:33742-63634 GCA_023313725.1 Lithobius niger
GTGGGGAAAGGTGGCCTGATGGTTAGCACGACCGTCTCATGTGCCAGAGGTCCCGGGTTCGAGTCCGACCTCAGCCATTCCTGGCATTTTTCGGAAGAGAAGGGCTCTGTGATGTCTCGTACTAATGTCGTACCAAAAAGAGAAAGCAGAGGGCTGCATCATTGGTTGAGGGAAGTACCGTTTATTTCCGAATATAAGACGGTACTTTTTTTCAAATTTACACCATTAAGATAGCAGTATCGTCTTATACTCGCGTTCAAATCCATAACTCGGCCGATTTTGATGTTTAAATACACCATTCCCTAGAGCTATCCAATGGTGCTAATCTCATGCCAGTTGCTCAAATAGTTTTTGGATTATTTAGCAAAAATTAAATATGTAATTAAAAAGGCCTCAGGAAGCAGTCCAAAGGCAAATTTTTATTAAAATGTTGGGTTTTGAATTTAGGACCGGGGGAATTTACTAGTGTGCAACCTAATAAATATTATACCAAACCTTCCTAAAAGTCACCCGTCTTATAATCGCAGCCAATTATTTCTTTGGAACATGCTAGCCCAAAAATGCTACTCGTCTTTTATTTGAGGCGTCTTATATTCGGACGTATATGGTAACAGTTGCAAGGATGTATGTCGAGGAAGAGAAACTATTGAATGCAAAAAAAAAAGCCGTGGTAATGATGAACACAGAAACAACGGTTAGCCTAAGTGACAGCATGCAAATAATTGGATATCGTTCAAATGGAGTCTGCAAACACCATCCTTCAAAGCGCAAAAGAATATGTTGCAAATGCTAAGGAGCAGTTAACTTGCCTTGAAACCTGCAGCATTACAAAGTGAAAGAAAAATTGAATACTATTTTAAGCTCCTATAAAAAATGCAACTAACTGTTAAATTCGGTCATTTTAATTCGGCATTTATAGGCTACCATAAAAAAAAAAAAGGCTTGTGAAAATTTATTAATTTGGCTGCGTGAAAAATGTGAAAAAAAAAACAAGATTTCAAAATGTGAAAAAAAATGTGAAAAATGTTGAAAAGCTGGTAACATGCCTGTAAGTTGTGCTACAATCACTCCGTATTCCAGGATGACGCGGTATGTGGGCAAATGCCCTTTCACATTGGTCTACCTACTGGCAACAGAGTGGTCTTTAAACCAACCAGTGTGCAATTAACTGTTAAGATTAAGGTACGAGCACTGAAATCGGTCAATAAAAAGACAAGCCAAAAGGAGCACAGGCCTACCCTAAAAAGTGATGTTTTGGAGTACTTTATTCCGTTATCAAGCAAAATTTTCTTAGCAAAAGCCAAAAGTCAACACACATCCGCTAGAATGGTTTCCCATCTTAGAAAAAGAAACAGGCAGAATAAAATTGAAAATTAAATGAAAAATGAACCCTGTCGGCGTAGAAGCTACACATGGGTACCCAGCCCTCTCTCTGACAAAAGTAGGAAAGAATCTACAAGTCACTTCTTCCCTGTTTTTATCTGAGCGAGGTCTGGTACCCTTGTGTAGCTTCTGCGTTGACAGGGTTCATTTTAATCTCTTTATTTCTTATTTTAATTTGCCCGTTTCTTTGTCAAGGATGGGAAACCAATCAAGAGCAAATGTGTTGACTTTTAACTTATGCTTAGAAAAGTTTGCTTGTGCTCCTTTTAGCTTGTCTTTTTGTCATCCAACTATTCACATCACGCGAAGGACTCTTTCGGACCAAAGTTCAATCACCGTCGGCGTCTACCCAGTTTGTATCACGCCTGCCAGATCATCGAGCGTTGGTTGTAAGTGAAGTTATAAAGTTTAAAAAAAATAATAAGTCAGCAATGGCCAACATCTGCAATGCCCAGCAGCACTAGAAACGCTCAGGGAAGCTATTTCCTCATAACAAAACGATTACAACAGTTTTAGAAATAATTCACTGTGGCCGCCTTAGCTATGTCCTGGGTAGCGCATTCGAGGGACTGACCACTCTCTGAAAAGTTCTTCCTGATGTTGAGATCCTAGCAGGGGATTTGAAAAGCATGAGATTGTGCCCTCTAGTAAAACATTCCTTCAACATCAAGGGCGGATCCAAGGGAGGGGCCGAGGGGGCTGCGGCCCCCTCCAAGGCAAATAAACTCGGAAAAACTGCCGAAATTGTTGAAAAAAAAGTAGTAAATTACAACAAAAATGAACGAAAAAGTAGAAAAATCATCCTGCGGCCCCCTCCAAGGATTCGTTCTGGATCCACCCTTGTTCAACATTCACCAACCCAATCAAAATTTTAAAGGTCTTGATCATGTCACCCCTAACTCTCCTTTCCTGCAACATAGGCAGCTAGAATTCAAGCCTCTTGCTGTAGGGTAAATATACGACTTCAACATCTTTGTTTGATCTTTATGGTTCAAGATCTTTTCAACATCTTCGGTATCGGGGAGAATGGTGGAAAAATGTATGCCAACATCCCCATCCAATCCACAAAACTTCTCCCCGTAATACGAAATGTTTTTACACTAAAACTTCAGAACAAATCCTCAGATTGTCGCATTAATAACTCCCAAATGAAAAGGGATTCTTTCTCACCAACGAGACAGGAGGTGTTACATTTCCTGGCTGGGAAGAAGTGTGTGTCAGTAATGAATCAGTCAGGCTTCCACCAGATCACGCTCCACCCTAATTCACGTGATTGCACGACATTCGTTTGTCCAAAACCAGAAACCTACAGGTGGAAAGTCACGCCTTTTGGACTCAAAACAGCAACAGCAGAGTTCCAGAGGATAACCGGCATCATTCCTCACGGGCTGATAGGCACAAACTGATGTCATCCAAAGTGTTTATGGATGACTTCATCATTACGACGAAAACGTGAGAGGAACATGTCCAAGCCATCAAACACGTGTTCCAAAGACTGATCAAACATGGATTCACCCTACGGTGGAAGAAGTACCACTTCTGCTTACCAGTCATGAAAGTCCTGGGGCATGATGTGTCGGCCGACGGTATCAAAGTGACAGAGTCAACAGTTTCGGCACTGAGGGATTTTCCAGTTCAAAACACAAGGAGATTGCAGCAATTCCTCGAGCTGACGAATTGCTTCAGGAAGTTCGTCAAGAAGCATGCTGAGACAACCAAAGTTTTCCACCGCCTACTCAAGAAAGACACTCCATACACGTGGTAGGAAGAGCATTCACGAACGTTCGATGAGCTCAAGGTGAAGCTTCTAGCCTCTCGGTTCCTTCAACTGCCAGAATTTGATTACCTGTTCCAGATCGAGACAATTTCCAGCGACAATGGGATCGGATGAATGATCGCTCAGGTCATTGAAGAACAAGTCAAGGCCTTTGAATTCTTCAGCAGGACGTTGAAGGATAGAGAAAGTTACACGACCTTTGAGAACGAGGTGCTCGCTGCCGTGGAAGCAATGGAGCGATTGAAGCACTACGTCAACGGAAACCACGTTACCCTCGTTACCGATAACAACGCTCTTAAGTTGGTACTGCAATAAGAACAACTCGGGTAGAACTGGACGTTAGGCAGTAAAGATCCAGGTATATGACTTCAACGTAGAACATCGAGTTGGGAAGTTCAACATTGTGGATCACATGCTGTCATGCAACCCGCCACTACTACTCAACATCAGAAACCAGGAGAGAGCACCCGTCCCTGATAAACGCCAGGTGAGGCAAGCTCAAGAACAAGACAATGTCGCTAAACGAGTCTGGGAATTTCATTCTAACCTCTCGGAAGCAAGGAAGACTGAGTCTCCAGGATTTCTTAAGAAAGTGACAGAGGATTTCATCTTCGACCAAGAAATCCTTGTTTATATGGATCCTGCTGCACCAGAGAAACAGCCAGGAGCCAAGATGGCACATGTACCGGAGATAAAGCGGCATGAACTGCTTCATCGACAAGCAGATCACCTAGGCGTCACGAAAACCCTAGTACAAGTAGGATACTGGCCACACGTTTGCGAGGACACAAAGAACTAAGTTTGCTCTTGTGTCATTTGTCAGATGGTGAAATTAGTCCAAACCAAATCGTCGGGCAGTTGCAACCAGTATTCCTGGATGACCCAAACCACATCATAGGAATTGATTATGTAGGACCACTTCCTACGACCACCTTCAACAACGAGTATGTCCAATCAGTGGTAGACTATTTCAGCAAGTGGGTATGGTTAGGTTAGGTTAGGAATGCAAAATCAAGAGTACCTTATCTCAGACAATGGAGCGTCGTTCACCGGGAAAGACTTCGTCACAATGCTGCAAGAGAACGGTATAGAGCACTCCCAAGATGACACCCTACCATCCTCAGCGCAACGCAACTGAGAGGGTCAACCCAACGTGCAATGCGTGTATTAGAGCATTCACGATGGAACGGCTAGGATGATACCCAGCCTTCAGTTGGCGATAAGATGACACAGCATGTCTCGACAGGTGAAACGCCCTACTTCCTGATGAAGACGACGAATCCAAGAACAAGACTGCAAGCACTTCAGCTGCCAACAGTCTACCGTCAAAGAGTACGCCGAAGAAATGGCATGGATAATGATCTGGCGAGAGCCCACCTTTCGGTAGGTCAACAAAGACATCAGCCAGTGGATGGAGTACAAGCCTAACCAGCTTGTAGAAGTCAAGAATCACGTCAAGTCCGACGTAAGCTAGAACTTCATGAAGAAGCTGGCACCAATTTATAAGGGACCATACAGAGTCGTGAAGAAGGCATCGTATGTCAACTATATACTGAGACAGACACTTGATCACTCAGACTGAAGTCTTACAACATCTTAAAAATGTAACCTTCTTCGACCCTAACACGATGGACCGATAGGTGAAAATGGGCCAACCGGGAATGATCTATCATCCAGCGGAGAACATCCAACAGAAGGGTCAAGACGGCCACCGACTAGGAAGTGGATGAAACCACCGCCGAGAACGATAAAGCATTTGCTGACAAGCCAGCAAGCGACAAATCGGAGAAAGCAGAAACACATGATGACCAAGGCGATGAAGATGATGGTGAAGGAAGCCAGTCAGAGGGCACCGACAGCGACAAGCTGCCTGATGGAAGGATCAGCGAGGGACGACCAAAATGCAACATTCGCCCGCGTGCCAGGCACAGGATCGATATTGTGCAGTCCAAAAGCATGCCAGGAAGACAAAGCTTTCCCTTCGACCACCACTTTAAGGTCAGAGTCCCACCTTCAAGGATTCAGCCAAAAGGAAGAACAAGGGGATTGCAGCTAGACTTCAAAGACTGGTTTTACATTCTCAAAGAAAACCCGAAGGGGACTTCCACAGTCACACTGCAACATGTCAGGAAGTCCAAAGACGTACGCATGATCGACGAGGAGATGATTGCTTCCCTTGATGCAACTTGGTGCGTTAGAATGAGGAATGAATCACGCAGGTGGCCACAAGATCGACACCTCTTTAAGGATGATTACCCAAGCTTGTTCCTTGTTGAGGAAGGCAACCAGCAAGCACCATCTATGGAGGGTGTGGTCTCCTAGTACCCTGTTACGGGACTGTCCACCTTACAGTGGACGGTTCTGCGTCACTAGAGGAACTAGGAACGTTTTGATGAGAAGAAGTAGATCAATTGAATGTGATGAAGGCGATTCTAAGCGACTGGCCAAAGCGAGGCATTGTTTGGATGAGTAGAATCTTGAGCGAGCTGACAACCAGTGAAACCCGCAATAACATGGAAGGTTGAGCAGACCGAAATAGTGCCTAACGAACGAGTAGGGGATGGAATGAAAGCCGCATACATGGCCAAATGAGGTGATCCACCCTCTTCTATTTGCACGTTTCCCGCCGAGCTCGTTAATCGAAAATGAGGACTGTGAGTTGTGAGAAGCCGAAGGATCTTTGCACAGTGACGGTGATGCCAAGCTGAAGTTGGGAGCTGTGAAGAGCTGACATTAGTGATCGGAGCTATTTCAACCATGAACTAAGCCACGAGATACTGTGTGGTATCTTGTGCACAGGCTGTGCCAACTCGGCAAGAAGTACTAAGTTGGACCAGAGCCATCCCTGGCCGCACAACAACAGTGCATCGAGGTGTGGACTAAGTCGCACCGAGGTTTTCCTCGGATGTATTCCATCTGTGTATGTGCTTCTAACAGAACTAAGTCGCACCGAGGTTTTCCTCGGATGTATTCCATCTGTGTATGTGCTTCTAACAGAACTAAGTCGCACCAAGGTCCTCGTTGGGCACAACTCATCTTATTCAAACGAACTAAGACGGATCAGGAATTTCCTTATCGCACTATCTATACAATATTAATCTTTTAATGACATTGACATTGAAAAAACTCCTGCTGGAAGCTTTTAGCTTTTGATACTGGGAGAAAGTGGGAAGAAATCACCAGTTCTTATACACAAACTGACGGGTGAATGTCAGCAAGAAGGTATCGAGTTTGGTCTTGAAGATATTGGAATTTGGTGCGGTGGCAATGTTCCTTGGTAGACGGTTCCAGGTGCTGCGTATCTGGAAAGGAAGGGAGAGCTTACGCTTTTTGGAGGTTCAGCGGCGTTGAAAGAACTTGAGCCCGTTGTTTCTAGTTAGTGGGTTGTTGTTGAGGACAAACAGGGGTTTATTTATGTTTGAGGGAAAGTGCAGGTGGTTGTAGGTAAAGATGAGCTCGCCTCAGATTCTGCGGTATTCGAGGGTGGGGAGTCGGCGTTCTTTCAGGCGTTCAGTGTGTCTCTTAACTGGTCATTTCTATACTCTCATGCCTACTCAATGCCGGGTTCGCCACTGCACCACTCCCAAATTGAAATTTTGTAAATCTTCATCTTCAATTTGGATATCTGAACCGGCACGCACCTCTGCGGAGGAGGAAAAATATGTGAGAACATGTCATGGGGGCACACCTCCCAGTGCGTAACAACAGCGCCTCCGCACTTGAGGCAAGCGTAAAAAAATCAGTTGCTAGTTAGTTGTGACATGAGAAGCCAGCATCCGAATGTGCACGATGGTTGGAGCAAGTGAATGTGTGAAGCAAAGGTGTAGAAAACACAACTGCGTGTTTGTTGTCCTGTGCAGAAGAAGTTTTTATACATAATCAGCCAGGTGAGTGATTTCATCCCTCCATGGCACCTAATCAGTCACACGGGATTGAGGGGTGATCTGTGCGTTGGAGGATGGATGGCATTCTCCATCACCCCTCAAAAAGAGTAAAAAACATCCAAAAACACCTGTTTAATAATGTGAAGTAAAGTTTTTTTTTTACAGTAGAGGTAAGCGGAATTTTTGAATTTTTGTAATTTATGCAAGTTATGTAAATTTGTAGGGCGGCAAGGTTACATTGCGAAATGCGGCACTTGGGGCTTCTCCCACATACACTTCGTTCAGATATTAATTCCCTTTACATATCGGGCCATATGGTACTGGATGGCTCTTGGTGTGTATTTCACTTACTAATACAGGAAAAGCACAAAACTGAACGGCCTGGAGTGAAGTGAGGAACACAACTACTATTTCAGTTGGCCTTTACTTTTAGGTGGCTTTTGTCCGGCTTTACGGTTGTTTTAAAAGTCACCCGCTTGTGAGTTGATTGGAAGCGGGGAACGCTTTCCTGTTTTTTAATTCAAGCTGCTTGCCTGTCGTTTTAACGTCCTGAAATCAGTTGGTGATGTCTTTGCGGGTGGCTGAAGTTGTTGAACCTCTACATCTGAATGGAACAAAACTTACTTAGGTCACTTTTGTAACATATCTGGGTGTAGATCTGAGAGGAAACCTGTCGGATGATTTGCATGGGTCGAAAGTTCGGGCTGAGCTGTGGGAGAAGAGCAGTGCTGTCTTGCACACCTTTGCCTTCTCTCCTGAGGAAGTTAAACTGCATTTGCTGAGACCAGAGCTGTGGCGCCGTATGAACTTGCAACCTGCTGCAGCTGAAGTGGCAATTAACAAACTGTCATTGGTGTATCACGGGGCCATAAAAAGAGTACCGCTGACAACTAGGTATACCCACAACCAACAAGCTTGCAGAGACGGTAACTTCCTCACTCTGGAACTTGCTTTTGCAACAGGCTGCACTGCGGAGTAATGTACACAACTGTTACAATGTCCTTATGGTGAGGTGCGGGGTGGTGGTGGGGGGTTAGATGACTGGGGTCAAGGTAAGGGTACAGTTGTGTTGGAAGGGCTAATGCTGCACATGGGAAGATGGTTATTCTTCATGATATGCGGCTGCTGAGGCAAGGCCCACGACCATATTCACGGCTTCACTGCACTACAGGCAACAAAGCAGTGACTATAACGTCATACTGGTTTCGAGGCTAGCATCTGGAAAGCTAGCTACAAGGGGCACTTGCTTAAAATGGTGATAAAAACAACGGCACTTCTGGTCAAGCCAGTGCTTTGTGCGCGGAAGCCACTTCCACAGCGGCTCCAAGCTCGTCCACCATCAATCTGTATACATGGAAGGTTGTACTGGTGTAAAGGGTAAATCAAGGTCGCTGTTCACGAAAATGATGTTCAGCAGTTTCCAAATTACGTGCCTTGCTCGCACTTGTTGCGGCTAAACATATAACATCAGAAATGGCAACCAAAAACTTGCCCACCTAAACTGAAGCACCGGAGTATCTAGGTATGATGGCAAGCATGCTGGTAACATGTATGGAAGAATGCCTAGCCACTCTAACAGCATTGGCTTCAGTAAGACGCCCTTCTTTTTTCCTTCCATGTTTATCCAGTGTTCCTTGTTACTGGCTGCAGCATAGAAGTACATATAAATATATAACGTTACTGTCACTACTCTACAGATGACTTGGACCAGAGTCACCTACAGTAAAGGCCGTATCAGCTACCAGAGCCACCTACACTAAAGGCCGTATCAGCTTTCCCTTCCTCGTGCCCAGCAAAGAGGCGACACAAAATGCGACACGACAAGGTTGCCAGGGAGGCCCATCAGGCGGCTTCTGGGTTTGAGGGAAGAGGGGGCAAGAGTAGAGGTGGGAAAGAGGCTTCTGTTGGGTTGGTGGAGCCGCAGGGGAAGTAGTTAAGGGGGTGCAGGGTTTTGACGTTTTTGTGTTGGAGGGCTAGGTGGCTTCGGCCGGGAGAGCCATTATCATCATCAAGTGGCGCCTGCAATTTGCAGAATTTGGAAACCTTGTCGATTAGTTTAAAAGTCCGCCGCTTTGCGTAGAGATGACAGCACCTAGCAAACAACCTTTAGGGCGCCTTTACATAACGACTCAACCGTCCATTCTCGCAGCTAGATGCTAGAAATCATCTGAAATTCCATCATGGCGGCTTCTTTAGCTCTGTCTACCCGCAACTAAAACAGTCAAATAATTCGAGTTCAGAAGCAACTAGGAAAATTTCGTCAGGAGGAATTCTTTATTTTATTGTCGTGGATTTCAAGACTTAAAGCATTTTCTCAGCCAACGTCAGATTCAGCTAATCCAGGAAGAGTTGTTACCATGGCAACGACACCTTTGCCATCGCGATTGATTTTATTCACCATCTTTGGCTTGTTCTGATACGGTCTTTGCTGTTGGAGGCTCAATTTACAATTTACAAAAAGTAATTGTCGCATCCATAGGCATTATGACAATCTGCACTGGGTGCAGGACAAAAAAACAAAAAAAAAAACGGTTAGGCCAAATTATGAGAACAACTTCTCACTTTCCTTCCCACCTCGAGTTTTTTCTTAAATTCTTCCTGGTGTTTAACGTCCTCTTTCAACACATTCCAGTTGAATGCTGTTTCAACAAAAACGAAAATCTAGCGTAGTCTCTCCGAGTGTGTGGGAGCCCCACCTTCCTAGCATGATCATGCCTTCCAAGAAAATTGGGCACAGCACAAAACCGATCTCGGTCGGTCCCCAATAGTGTGGCCGTTAACAATATTGAAAAATAGGTGAAGCCGGTGTTCCTTTCTTCCTGTCCTCCAGGTTCAATAAAGCAAGCTCCCCCTGTGTAACAGTAACACAAAACTCTTGCCTAAAGTCTCTCTTTATGAGCCTAGTTGCACGCCTTTGTACTCTCTCCACTTGCTGCCATTGAGTTACTAAAGCCAAATTATATAGGACGCTTGCTGCACTAAAGAGGAAGTGTGTGGGTCCCAAACATGGAGGTCCCAAACAGCTGAAGCGTACTCAAGTCTTGGCCTACAATGCTTTTGTACGCCGCCAAGCGAGTATTTTCAGGAGCATCCCGCAGTACCCTATAAACGAATCTCATCATTTTCTCCGCACCCTTTACAATATCAGACACATGCAGATTCCATCGCCATTCTGAGGTCAGGTCCACACCTATAGACATTTAAGTCAGCGACTCTATTGAGTACCCCCCCCTCCCCCCCAAGTGTAATCATAAAGCACTGTATTATCCAGCTTTTTCCTTGTGAATGACACAACTTTAGTCTTGGTACGATTGATCTTTAAATTCCACTTCTTACACCAGTTCCAAAAGATAACGGTGTCTCTGCTAAGAGCCAAGCAGTCATTAAAACACTTAATTCTTGCTGCTAAATTTCCATCGTCAGCAAACTAGAAGGCTGCACTTGAAAAATAATTTAGAGCATCAATCAAGAAGAAAATGAAAAGCAGAGGACCATACACTGAACTCTGCTTGGACTGTGGTCCATTTTGACTGTTATGTTTTTGCTTTTTTTTTTCTCTTAGTGTTCAGTTCAATTTTGTCTCTTCCGTACCCCAGAGGGGCTCGTTTTATTGGCTCCTGCCCTATGTACCTCGTTGTACGGAATAGATTAAATAATAACAAGAATTTAATTATAAGTGCATAATTGATGCTGTCAGCAGTGCAATTGCTTGTCATCTTGAACGCTCCTAATAACGCGAAAAAACAGTGAAAAAGAGATATAATAACCAAGTTTGTCATTGTTGGTCATATTTGTGCTTAGTCAGCTTCAAATTACGTCGTTCTTAATCTCAGTTTGAAAATGAAAAAAGCGAAGGAAGCAGAGAACTTAGCGCTCAGCCAGCATGCGGCAGACTTTCGGTACCTTCCTAAACGACCAAACGGAGCGAACCAAACGCACCACTGTTGGTGACAGTTTGGCTCATTCCCTGCTAATATCCGTGTTGACAAAAGTATATAAAACCAGACAACAACATAATGTGTGTCCATAATTTGCTTTTGGTGTTGATGCGGCTTGATTGACGTCAACATCGTCAGCGATGAATCTGTTTCGTCAAAACTGTTACATCGCGCATGCTCAAACCTTCACCCCAGCAACCACCTCCCTGACATGGTTCGCAATTTGGCATTGCTCTCGCCTGGTCACATCTATTAGCCAATCCTGGTACAATCCATTAGCCAGGCCTGGTCGCGGTGAAGGTATGACGTAGCGAATACTCTGCTGAGCTTGTTGAGCTGTAGTGTAGTTTAGGAAGGTACTGAACGGCTGCCGCAGCATCACTGCGCACGCGCGACGTCAAGTTTGGAGCCAAACTGTCTCTAACAGCGGTACGTTCTGTTCGCTCTGTTCGGTGCTTTAGGAAGGAACTGTCTAAATCTACCCTAAATCTAAGTCTCTGGGACCGGTGGCCTTGATGCCTGGGCACCAAGTAAAAATCCCGCCATTGAAACTCTACCATAGATACGTAGTGAAGAGTTGTGAATTTGAACTCCACGGTGTGAATTTGTTCGACGGTTGTAAAACAACGTTATGTTTCGTTTTGATGAACGCTTGTGCTGTTTATTGAACCGGCGCGATTATTGAATAACAGCCGTGCTTCCGTTGAACAGACTGTTTATTCATGTGTTTTTTTGTTGTTGCATAGTTCGTTGCACATTATCCTTGGCTTTAGTTTACATCAGACAAGGACGAGATCATTGCTGCTGTGTTAACAATTATTGAGCTTTAATGATGTCTGATAAAGATGATCATCGCCCACAATTGGGCAATGGTAGTGCAAAGAGAAGTGTATGGCAATCATCTAAAGAGATAGAATCTTGCGTAGTACAGGGAAGCCCATTTATGGGAGTGGTACGTTATGAGTTAGCTGGTAAGATGCAATTCTTCCCAACGAACCTGATTGCGCACATGAAGCAGTACTTGGAAAATGCAAAAATGGCTGGGTTACAAGGATCGAAAACCGACCAACATGTGGTGCAGAGAATTAATGCCCAACAAGTAAAAAGTTGGGTCCCTAAACTGGCATTATTTAATGAAAAATTAAAATCCCCTATGCTCTCGTCACGAGAAATTGCATTTTGTCTCATAGACAGAGCAATGAAGGAGGCCTGGTTGCGATCAGTACCGACAACTCCGGAGATCGAAAATGGCCTCTTGCGTGAAGCGGCCAGCGAGTACGACTATCATGCTGCATTGGGGTGTCTCTTATGCCAGCTGCATGCTAGAGCCGTTTCCTATAATAGGGTCATGACTACCTTTACCCGTATAGATTATCCCTACAAGAAGAAATATCGCAATCCTGTTAAGCCGAATGAGCCTGTTAAAATCCCTAGTCTGCTTGAAGGGGAGACGTTAGCTGAGAAACGGCAGCCTGTAGACAACGAAGGACCCAATGATAGCACTCAAGACTTTCCATTGGAACAGGAGGGTAGCGCTTCTGGGAAGCAAGTGCGTTGGCTTCCCGCGTTGCCTCGACACAGAGATAAGTTGACGACTCTACCCGACCCTGGAATTCGTAAAATTATGTTTTCTTTATTAAACTTAATGATGAATCCATGCGGATTTAACGTTAGACTCTCTCCTGACCAGATTGAAGACTGCATATTCCACCAAATAAGCAGCGAGTATGCTTATCACGCAGCCGTCGCGTCCGTTTTGCTGAATTTATATGGTAGAACGTATGCTGTTTGCTCGCCTGCATTTACTGAACTACCAGCCGACATTGTCAACCAATGTAAACGTGAGAAATGTCAGTCTGAGAATGATCAGGACGAACCGCCGAAAAAGAAACAAGCCATCCCTTTCGACCAAGAGCCCGCTTTGAAAGCAGACCGGTCGAAGCAGGTCAGTATGGAGGCAAAAAGCCCGTCGCCTTTCACCAAACTTGGACCTCAGGACGGTCCGAATCAAGTCTCCGGGAATTGCAACGCAGATCTAACCGAAAACTTGGACCAAGAAATGTCAACGGTAGCTAGCTTGCCTGTGGCCAAAGACGTGCGGACTTTTCGAACTTGTTTACGATGTAGAAAAGAACAGACAAAGAAAGGTTTTTCTCCTAACACGGCATCAATACCGGATATTTCTTCTTCTTATCAAGCAGATAACATTAAGCCAACTGTAGATGATAATGAAGCAAACATTCCTGACGTTGATGATGTACCAATAGTCGACAGATCCAAATCTGATTTCAGTTTGTCTAATGTTCAGAGCTCTCTGTCAAATCTTTCCAATGATGCTGTGATGGATGAGGCTAAGAGTGAGGACAGATACTGTGAGCTGTGCGGATTTAACATGACTGTTGCGAAGAAACGCACCCATGAAGCCAAGATTCAAAAACGGACGCTGGAGAAGGTGGCACGGTTTGCCGCCAGAGTTGGTATTAGCACTGAAATGGCAGCCGACATCCTTGACTTTTCACACTTAAATGAGCTGGCATGTTTACCAACAAGTCTGGACGCCGTCATTGAACCATGGAAACAATGTCTGCTTGAGCCACTGGCAGAACAAGATGGTTTTATTACTGTTGTCGAACCTGAATTGGATGCACCCAGGTGCGACAAGTTCAATTTCTGTGGGATCCTATTATCAACAAGTTTGATTAGATTTCTCATATCTCATTTGGTCTTTTTTACACTCCAAAAACTAAAAAGCTCCGAAATCCGTGCATTGGCAATTTTTGTTAGGGTAAAAAAATCTTTTTAAAGCTGACGTGGACTATATACATGCAAAATCTACCAAAGTATCGGGTATCAAAAATGTAAAATTGTGTGCTCGGAATTCAAAATTGTTTGATGGAAAGCGTGGTTTAGTGTAAGTGAGCAAAAAACGAAATTTGTCTGATTTTGTGTGATGATGGCGATTTTGCCGGGTAACCTAGATACCAGGATACGGTAGATTTTGCATGTATGTATCATACAGTCCATAACTTTCACAATACTAAAAATGCGCAGCTATATATCCCATATCACCACACTTTACAGTGCATGGTATGGGATGTATCGCCACACTAATATGTAGTGATATGGATGGCATGCACATTAAAGTCTCGTGATACGACATTGCCAGTACTTTCATAAGGTAGAATTTCTTAATAAAACCACTAAGGCTGTACCGAACGAGAATTTTCCAGCCGAACCGAACCAAACCGAAGAAACCTTAAATAAGCCGAACACCGAACACTTCCGAACTGAACAAAAACGTACCAAACCAATCTATCTAAAACTAAAGTGTAAAAGAACTCTGGTCACAAAGATTCATCAAAGCAGGGGTGCAGAAAATTCTTATCGAACAAAATTTCCCACAAAATTTTCCTCCAGTTTTTCAAGTTTCCACAGCCTTTCACTATGTAGGCAAGCCATCTTTCAGTGAATTTCCACAGTTCTCTGAAATTTCCCGCGAACCTTGTTCTAGCGTTCTGGCATATTCTGCACCCCTGCATCAAAGCACAAGTTTCTTAACGAATGTATGTATTTTCATGTAGACTTGTAAGTCCAAAGATGTTGCAACTCTGATTAAACATAAAAAAAATATCCACTACTTTTACATTTTCCCTTATAACTTCTGAACCGTTAGAGCTAGGAACTTGTGGTTTGGACCAACAGAAAGCTGGCGAAAAAACCTTCAAAATGGTGTATTCAAAGATCAAAATCCATCGATTATAAGTGAAAATATGTTTGGTTTGGTGTTTTGCGTTTGAAACACCGAATCGAACACCCTCTGTTCGGCCATGTTCGGTTCGGTACAGCCTTAAAAACCACACAAGAATTAATTTGCTCTTTTTTTAAATGTCAACCAAATGTTTTCTACATTTATTACTTACGGAGGAAACTACGCAAGATTCCAGACTGGCAAGAATGATTTTTTCTTGGCGAATTTTCGATTTTCAATTCTGCTGTGGGTGGAAAAATCTAACCGACTGTCATCATCAGGCGGGTAATAAAAAATGCCAAACACTACCACTTAATTACAGTCCATTCGATTCAAAATTGGCGTTAACTGCCCCGAGTCAACGCCAATTTCGAATCGAATGGACTGTAAATAAGTGGTAGTGTTTGGAGTTTTTTATTACCAGCCTGATGATAATAGTCAGCTAGGTTTTTCCATCCACAGGAGAATTGACTATCAAAAACTCGCCAAGAGGAGTTAAATCATTCTTGCCTGTCTAGAATTTTGCGTATTTTCCTCCGTAAGTAATAATGTCGTCTGCTACATTCCAGAGTATCTATCTTGACGTTTTTAAAAAGAAATGTTTTCTACACAATAAAATCGCACGTGAACTCCTTGTTTTAAAAAAATTGAAACCGTGCTCTCTTGTTAAGCAACAAGCAAATTAATTCTTGCATGATTTTATTAAGCAGTTCTAGGCCTTCATTTCGATATACAGGCAAGAAAATTAAATACTTACTAACACCCCCCCCCCCCCCCAAAAAAAAAAAACCAGCTAGTGACTGTAGATCACAAATCTAACGTAAACTTGCGCCGGCCTTTCGAAAACACCAACTGGAATAACGTAGCCTATACAAAATATATATATGAATCTCATCCGTTAAATTAAGCGTTACGCTTCCCCTCCCCTTCCCCTACATCAAATAGACCGACAACGTCCCTAACTACCCACACAGTAAGCACATAACTGTTTGCAGGAATACGTTATCGTTGAATTGTCAGTGTAATGTCCACAGTGACTAAAGTTGAAAACCGAGCTTTTTCTTGGGCATTATTGAGCGTTAAAGCTACGCTGTAGTCCAAATCCACAACAAACGTTCCATTTTCCATATGTAAAGCCATAAAAGGCTACTACCATGAAATGACATCAGAGAATGACATACACACAAAGAATCCAAGGTTAAAAAATACAGTAGATTATGTAAATTGAAATTGAAGAAAGATGACACATTACGTCAAAAAAACATTTTTTAGGTGAACCTATGGTGAATGACTAAAATTTTTACACGAAGTTTCAGTGATGCGCAACAAAATAATAGACATCAGTCCAGTGACTTAAAAAAAAAAACTCGACCTATTTTTCTTGAAGAAAATCTCGCCCTCTAGACACATTCCCTGCTCATCCCTCTCGCTCAAATGGTATCGGCCCCAAATCTGGCTTCATCAAAACAAAATTATGCAAACGTGATGACACACAGTTTGTATAAACAACATAGCTTGCAATCTATTTACCACAACAACTTTGTTTTTCATTTAGAAAGTTAGGGGTCGTGCGATAAATTGGGTATACCATCCTGGGCGAACTGTATCGGATTTATGAGCCAATGGGCGATACCCCTTACATAGCCAATCTTATATCAACAAAATTAAGGCAAAAAGGGTTACAGTTAAACCCCCGTATAACAATACCTCTTACAACAATAAACATGTTATAACAGTGCTGTTTTTGAGGCTCATCAAGCAACAGTGCATGCAAAAGTGGTTGTTTATACGTCAATGCAAAGTGAATTGTTTGCGGGTGCTTTAAATTATCGCGGTTCAAAACTTTTCATTTGAATCTTGGTTCACCCGCTAAAAATCATAGTTTCACCAAATATTGACCGTTTTTGACATTCCAGTACACCATTTTAACTGCCTTGAAATGAGCTTTCCAATGGTGCCAATTTCAAAACTCTAGCTCAAACCACTAAGAAGTTATTTGACTAAACTAAAAAACTTTGAATATCAGATAACATAAATAACATATTAGCAATCTTTGTAATAATATCGGAGACCGGCTAAAAGGAAAAGGAAAGCCTAAAGGAAAACCACTTCGTCCCTCCTTGTGCCCGCATTGAAAATGAACCCTCCCACTCCATGTCCAGCCAAAAAGGAGCCAGGCATGAGTGGTCGATCAATCTGACAAGTCTTCGGGAAGAGTGCCGGGAAAATGTCCCGGGAAATGTGACCGGCCCCGTGCAAAGCACGGGCTTCCTCTAGTATTATATATTTTTTAGGCCCTACGCCCTAGCAATTTTCACTCACATATTCTTTCAGCTTTGAGCTAGGTACATGTCAAGGAAATGTGGTCAGTTAAATAAAATAAATTGCCTGAATGACAGGATTTGATGGTCTCTGGATATTCATCAGCACGGCCTTCTCGGAAGTGGTGTTGAATATACAGGTATTTGAGTCCCCGTAGATGTAAATCCTTGCTGGAATATGAAACCAAGAGTGTCTCATTGCCTTTCCAATCGATCCTGTGTGTGATGTCCATGTGGTGAACTGCAATGCAGTTTGTTTCCACATTATTCATTGTGTTGGCTATACGCTATTTCACTCTTGCACGGAAGGCGTTCCTTGTCTCTGCTTCGTAAACCCCTCGCACTCACCACATGATACACGATATACGCCTTCTTTGGTGTTCTTAATTCTCTTCAAGCATTCCTCTTCTTCCTCCTGGGCTGCCTTTTTTTTTCCTTCTTAGTGTCGCCCCTTCACAACGATGTTTTGCTTACTTAGGAGCATGTCTTTGTGATCCGTCCCTTTTCTTAACGTAGGTCTCGTACCCTTTCTCTCTGAAATCTTCTGGATCTTATCAGTCAAACCACTCACAAAGGGAGTTAGCCCTACTCTTGGTCTAGGCACTTCCTCGCTCGCTTCCTTTTTCTCCTCAACTGTACCTCCATCACTTGTTTTCTTTCCTATAGTTTTTTTCATCAGTGTATTCAGAACTCGAGGATGGTAGCCCAGGGGGACAAATCTTCCCTTTGCTTCTTGGAGAAATTCATATCTTCGTCAAGAGTGCTGGGTAATCAGTGTGAATTCGTTGACTGCTAATCGCTTTGATCTGTCCGACTAGGTGTCCTGACTCGAATGGGATACCCCTCCCAGTGGCCATAGACTTACAGTAGGGTCAATACATCACGATCCCCTCGTAGGAGAGGAGCTCAACAGGAGCTTCTTTTCTCAGGAGCTCAACATCAAGGAAGGGGATTCCCCTCCTCTTCCCCAAAGGTGAAATTCAGTTCTTCCCTCCAGCAAGTCAGCACTCGTAACACATTCCCTGGCTCCCCTCTCTGCATGATGATAAGTATTCATACACAAATCTTCTCCACATCTTCAAAGTAGGACACGACTTTCTGCAAATGCGTCCAGATGCTGCAGGACAGAATGAGCGAGCTCGAATACTCTGCCACAATGGCCCCTTTCTTTTGCTCAAATGTAAAACAACTTTTACCTAGCCTTTCTCATAAACTTATTCTGAAAATGTTGGAGCGCTCCGCTGCCAAGTTTGACATTGATGATGATGAAGTGATAGGAAGGATTGAGCGTCGTTGAGCATGCTTCTGCCATCTATCTACGTCGATTATAAAGGCACGACTTTCTGGCAAACGAAAGGGGCCCCTTAATGGGATATTCGAATTTGCCCATCATTGCCGAAATTGTCTTGCAACATCTGGACGCATTTGCCAAAGAGTCGTTTCCTACTTTGAAGATGTGGAGAAGATTTGTGGACGATATACTTATCATTGGGAAGATAGGGGAGCCAGAGAATGTGTTAAGAGTACTGAATTACTGGAAGGAAGAACTGAATTTCGTCTTTGAGGAAGTAAACAGGGGAAATTCCAACCAACCTCCTGAAGAAAGAAGATGGCAGAGTGATGTACCAACCCTACGGTAAGTTTATGGCTACTGGGAGGGGTATCCTATTCGAGTCGGGACACCCAGTCGGACAGCTCAAAGCGATAGCTGCCAACGAATTCACACGGCTTATCCATCCATCCGTCACTCTTGAGTTAGCTTGTGAATTTCTCCCTGAAACAAAATGAAGATTTGTCCTCCTGGGCTACCCTTCTAGAGTTCTGAATACACTGATGTAAAAGCTGTAGGAGAGAAAACAAGTCATGGAGGTAGAGTTGAGGAAAAAGGAAGCGAGCGAGGAAACACCCCTAGACCAAGTAGGGCTAACCTTTGTGAGTGGTTTGACTGATAAGATCCAGCAGATACTTTAACAAAGTGGGAGGGCTCAAAGACATGCTCCTAAGCAAGCAAAATAATCCTTGCGAAGGGCCGACAGCAAGAAGGAAAAAGAAGACAGTGCAGGAGGAAGAAGAGGATGCTTAAAGAGAATTAAGAACACCAAAGAAGGCATATATCGTGTACCGTGTGGTGAGCGCGAGGCCGTTTAAATAGGAGGGACAAGAAAGGGCGTCCGTGCAAGAGTGAAACAGCATATGGCCGACACCAAGGAATAATGTGGAAACAAACGCGATCCCAGTTCACCGTATGGACGCCACACAGGATTGATTGGGACGGCGCTTAGACATTCTTGGTTTCAAATTTCAGCAGGGATTCACATCTACGGGCACTCAAATCCCTGGCTATTCAACAACATGTTTGAGAGAAGGCTGTACTGATCAATATCCAGGAACCATAAAACACAATACAGTAGGCCACGTTAAAAACGCCATTTTTGTAAAGCATGAGCAGACTACAAGAGACGAGAGTAGAAGACGCCAGACGAAAATACATTCAAAATAGTTGGCAGAGCAAGTAACATCTCCAGCACATTCTGACAATCGAAAATTCACCAAGATTGTTTATATCTTGAACTATGGAATTTTGTATAATTGTGCTTCGTATTTAGAAAGTTTGGCTTGTATTAAAATCGGAAAGCTAGTGGCCGCAATGTATCATTGATCACTTAGCCTCTTCAGAACCAGTGCAAATGGTGTGGAAATAATTTTCCAAAAACTAGATGCGATGTTATGTCCTCTTGGCTTGGCAACAAAAGGTTATTTTTCATTGCTGATTTAGTACTTTTCATTTTTACGTCTACCATTTATACCATTGCTAAGGGGTTAAATATGTGGAATGAATACATCTAATTAATTTTGCTGGTGGACCACTAGTTTATTCCATGACGTACCATTTCTTGTTGTATTGTTAATTTTTGCTTTCATTTTTCTTTCATGTCCTTCAAGTACGAACAAGTGTTCTGCAGATTTGGGTTGCTTTTATGCGAAGGAAAGTGCAGATCATGACGAGTTAGTATTGATTTTAATCCTTCACAATTGAATTTGATTTATCTAGAGGAGTGCATATAATTATGTAGACCAGAGCTTTTCAACCTTTTTCGGCTCAAGGTACCCTTCGATATTTTTCGCAGACCCGATTCACCCTTGTCCCGAAGTTGAAGAGTTTTTTTTTTCAAGCAAAAAGATATTGCTTCCCCTATGCACGTGTCACTGCGTATACCCAACAATACACATCATTTAATTGTTTATAACTACAGACTAGTAACATATCCCTAGCTAATCTGGTCCTAACTAGACCTTTAACGGAGCTCGAGCTACGTGGCTATCAGCCCCAGCAATTGAGCCTCGCTGTTGCTGCACGGGAGTGCCTTCGAAGGATGACGACATGCGCTTTTATGGGATTTTTTTGTGACGATTCACTCATTGTCGCGACACACCGGTTGAAAAGCACTGGTGTAGACTGTAGTTCATACATTTATTGCTGCCTGATGAAGATGGGAGGACTGAAAATAATTATGTTTTCGAGTAATGCCTATCGAAAATACGTGATACTGATGAGAAGTGATATTTTGAGTTAGACTTCATTTGTTTACATTTGTAATTCTATCACTCAAAGTAGAATGGTCAAATTCTTCACCAAAGTATTCTTTATTGCTCAGTGATTTGATGAAGTACGAATTTAAAAACTCACCCACACATTGGCGGTAATCGTATCTCAGTATTTCGAGCAGCAGACCTTCCATCTTCGTCTGGAGGAAACACTTTTCAAGCATGATGAAGGGTGAAGCTGTCGGGCCAACTAACTGCTGACCAGCGACTGCTGGGCGGAAGTAGGTTGAAAACCTTGCTGTAGACTTCGCTTGTGGAAGTTAACAGAATTGAGGCCTTTCTATTGCGACCTTTCGGAGCCAAGAATGGAAATGTGCCAGTGTGGTTGCTTATGAGTTAAGACCTTCCTCGATGCAGTGAACTGCAAGTTCATTATTGATGTTGCACTGTTGTACTTCTGTTTTGTTTTTGTGTAGACCAAGCCTCTCTAATGTCAATCCAGTAGTAGTCGCCATTTTGCTAGCATACCTTAGAAATTATACATCATGTCGTAATTTCTACTCGCTAGGCTACGTACCAAATACATATTCCACCATGCATGTTTTTTCTATTTATGCATTTGAGAAGTTGTAAAATTTTCTTTTTACTCCAAACCGAACAAACCTTAAATAAGCCGAACACCGAACACGTCCGAACCGAACAAAAATGTACCAAACCAATCTATCTTAAACTAAATGTAAAAGTACTCAGTTCACAAAGATTCACTAAATCACAAGTTTCTTAACAAATGTAGGTATTTTCACAAGGACTTGTAAGTCCATAGATGTTGAAATTCTGTTTAAACATAAAAAAAATCTCCACTACTTTTACATTTTCCTTTCTAACTTCTGAACCGTTACAGCTAGGAACTTGTGGTTTGGACCAACAGAAAGCTGGCGAAAAAACCTTCAAAATGGTGTATTCAAACATCAACATCCGTCGATTAGAAGTGAAAATATGTTCGGTTTGGTATTTTGTGTTTGAAATACCGAACACCGAACCGAACCGAACACCCTCTGTTCGGCCATGTTCGGTTCGGTACGTTCGGTTCGGTACAGCCTTACAAATAACACTAGACTAGAATAAATAAGATTAAACATCCCGAAGTCACGCTTCACACCACTTCAGGTCTTCACATTTCTGGGAGCCCAGTTAGGCCTGCGTCACTCAGACCGTCTCTAGAGAGGGTTCTGAAGACCATCACAGAGCTCTCAAAACTCCTTCTCAACAAGAAGGTGAAGACTCTGAAGTTCTTTTCGATTGTAGGCATCGACTCGAATGTGAAGCTTGTACCTCTGGGCTAGTGTCGCGCTTAACTTAATGGTCAGACTGGATTCCTCTTCAGAACCTTCCTGTTTGCAACACCACATGGTGAATAACGAAGGAAAACCTTCAGAAAGGTGTCTGAGTCCAGGAACCGGCCCCAGAAGCACTGCTCTTCACGACGCTTCAGAGAGGGGATGGAGAGCACACCTTCGGGACCTAGACACATCAGGACTATAGACGGAGGAAGAATCACGCCTCCACATAAACATCCTCGAACTCAGGGCAGTTCGACTAGCCATACATCATTGGAGCAACCCTCTCCAGGAAAAAGTGGTGGGCGTCATGTTGGACAACACGACAGCGGTGGCCTACGTGAGGAGGGGGGGGGGGGGGGGGCCCCCCCTCACCCAGCCTCATGGAAGATACTTCACTTCTCTTCAAGGTGGGCTCATCATTCTCGATAGCTCTATGACTCGGACTCCTTGCTGGGAAGTTAAACGTATGAGCGGATGCGCTATCACGAGCATCGGAGACACCAACCACAGAATCGATGCTGGATCGGATCTGCAAGTCCTTGTTCGCCAAATGGGACAAATAGACCCATTGTGTCGCCATTCCTGGACGCGACGGCATGGGCAACGGATGCCTTAACCATCATATAGACTGGGATGTTCGCATACGCCTTCCTACCATTCTCTCTTCTTCAGGCGGTGGTAAACAAGATGAGCGACACACATGCATCACTCATTGAGTCATTCTTGTAGCACCATGATGGCTAGCAGTATTGTGGTTCATCGACCTAATGGAGATAAAGAAAGAAGTCCCGATCCGACTTTCCATCACTCCGGCCTTCCTAACACAGGACAAAGGAAAATCCATAAACCCCCAACCCCATATTTTTTTATCCTTACGGGTGGAGACTGTGACCCACAATCCCAAAGATACAGGATTTTCAGAAGAAGTAGCCAGCCGACTCTTACTTTGTCACAGACTGTACAAATTTATGAGACAAAGTGGAAAAAATGGTTCATGTGATGCAAAACCAAGAAGTTAGAACCCATGTAACACACCCATCATGAGTCTAGCAGCAATTTTTTTTTGGGAAGAACTGTTGGAGAAGGGATTTTCACCTACGGCAATCAATTCAGACATTTCCATCCACGGCAAGCATCCAACGTTAGACAGCAAAATTATCACACGATTGATGCTCGCATCCGACAACGCACACCTCAAAATGAGGAAGCTTTCTCCTAGGTGGAATCTTCAACGAGTGCTACAAAGCCTCTCGCTGCCCTACGAGCCTCTTCAGACGACATCGATACTTTGCCTTATCCAGAAAACAGTATTCCGCATGGCAATTTAGCCTTAACAACCGTGATAAAGCCAATATTTTGTCTAAAGAATTCTCGACAAATTTTGTAACTGATAACAATTTGTTACCACTACTACCAGAAAACCCTGGCCAGACTTGTAATCGTGTAATTTTTACAACGGAATACACTCTTAAGATACTGTCATCCATTAAGGCCAGTCGTTCTGATGTCCCGGAAGGTTACTCGGTTGCATTTTACAAAGAGATTAGATATCAGATTTGTAGACCACTCTCTTGGAATTTTAATTTGTCATTTACTACTGGGAAACACCCAAAATCAGGAAAATCTGGGGAGGCTTCAAATCCCATTAATTATCGGCCAATTGCACTGACCTCTGTACCATCCAAAGTATGGAGAGAATTGTCCGGAATTCGATGCTATCGTTTATCAAAGAAAATCACATACTCGCTGATGACCAGTTTGGATTTTTATCGGGCAGATCTACCACCCTACAACTCCTTTCAACTCTTAGCATTGGACAAGCTGTATCGACGATGGTATTCCAGTTGATGCAGTTTACATTGATTTTGCGAAGGCATTTGAATCTATTGTACAACAAGCTCATCGTCAAACTCAAACACTAAGGATTCAAAAGCAAAATGCTTACGTGGCTTTCTGACTTTCTGTGCAGTCGTACCAAGTCAAGTGTTTGTTGGAGGCACAGCCTCGGAAATGTCTGTGGTTGTAAGCGGCGTGCCTCAGGATTCTGTATTCGGGCCATTACTTTTTATTATTTTTTTAACGATCTAATCTCCACCAGTACATCTGTGGATCAGAAAAAGTTTGCAGATGGTCTTAAAGCATCTAGTGCTGTTATTGATATGTCCGATTCAGCTTCTCTTGCTGGTACAGAGTGCGAGATAGTAAAATGGGCCAATATGTGGCAACTACCGTGATATGTCCGATTCAGCTTCTCTTGCTGGTACAGAGTGCGAGATAGTAAAATGGGCCAATATGTGGCAACTACCATGATATGTCCGATTCAGATTCTCTTGCTGGTACAGAGTGCGAGATAGTAAAATGGGCCATTATGTGGCAACTGCCGATTGCTCCCCCAAAAGTGCTGTGTTTTCCATGTTGGCCGCACAATACTGGCTTTGAATCTAATCGTATTCTTGGGGAAAATGCTTCCCGAAACTAGAATAACAAGTATCTTGGAATTTGGCTATCATACGATCTGAGTGTCCACTGTCGAAATATTGTTAAGTTTACATGTCAAAGAGCTGCAATGTTTAAGAAAGTATTTACTTCAAGCGATCACAAACCTTTGATCTGAGCTTTCAAAGTCTACGTTAGACCCATCGAATCTGCAAGTCCTGGTTGGTCTCCTCACCTCTTAAGGGATATCGACATCATGGAATGTGCGCGGAGACACTTAATTAAATCACTTAATGGTCTAAAAAACAAACTTATGAGGAACATTTTGAGCTTTTAGCTCTGGAATTCGCTGGAGTTACGTCGACGTTGTGCAGACTTGCATCTGACATTCTTTTGTATAATTCACAACGTAGATTTTGATTACTCTTTTTTTCTTTGAATTGCGTCTCGGTGACAGGACTCGACGTGGCCATTCTTATAAGTTATTGGTAAACAAAGCTAACTGTGATACTCGCAAGTATTTTTGGACTAACCGAGTTGTCGTATCATGGTGACCTTCCTGACGAGGTGGTCAAGTCGCCTAATTTACGTACTTTTAAACGTAGACTGTCCAGATGTGACTTAAAAAGGGTTTTAATGTGCTTGTAAATTTCAGTTCACTGCCTTTGTTGCCTTCTTACTGTGTTTTTAAAATTATTATTAAGCCCATGTTGATTGCCTCCCGTTACTTTCTAACTGTTCAGTATTTATATTTAATCTTTAATTCTCATATGACCTCAGTTGACCTGACCTGCACGTTATTTTGTAGTTTATTGTTTCCCTTTAAAATTTGTTAAGTTTGGCAGTGGACCGCAATGGGCCCTTCTCACTCAAGATGCATATGCGACAAAGTAATATTAAAATTAGTTTTTACTTATTCTAAAATACGTACCTTTGATAAACCCACCGTCCGTCCCCGCTCTATCTGAACTCTGTTGAAGGCGAGCTGTCACGACAACAAAAAAGTGACGAAACGGCCACCTGGCGCTGGCGTATGAGTATGATGCACCAGAAGGCAGTCTGACTGGCCGTGGGAAACTCTGATTGGTTTGACAGGGAAAAGAGCATTTTAAATGATAAAAGCTCGAGAAAGGTAAGTATTTTAGGATACGTAAAAACTTATTTTTCTTAACATTATTTTTCTGTTAAAATTCCGTTTTCGCATAGTGATTTGTTATTACAACTTAAGGCTGTGAACTATGGATCGTACAGAAGTGACTAACCAATAATACATTTGTTTCTATTAAAACAGTGAAATGTTCACATAAGGATAACGTTCTTTCTTGAACAATAGTATAGCGACTCTCCCTAGCATATATGTATAGGCAGTTGCTATAGGCCGAACCTCTACTAAGCCTATCTAACCCTTAACACTAGTACAAGTAAAATGGTGGTGGGGGGGGGGGGATTCGCACATAAAATTTCAAATGTGTCGGAAGTATTTCTTTGGTAACGGGGAAAATTCCCCCGGAAAATATCTCCCCCTCCCCGTGCAATTTCCCCTCCGGAAAATATCCCCCAATACCAATTTCCCCCCCGAAAATATCCTCTCCCCCCCAAAAAAAAAGTACAAGCACAAAACAATATTTAATAAATTTGGTGAGGGAACGATAATCATCCCAAAGCCGTAAACTCATATCTGTCAGAAACTCACTGCTGGAAACTACTAGAATGAAACTTTTCTAATAACAATCATGCCCAGAGCAACCCCCCTCCCCTGCCCCCGCAAAAAAAGGACAAGGAGGTTGCAAACCAGATTATAGAGATGACGATCACCTCTCCCTTCAGTTGCGTGTTGTTCCTGCCCTTGCCTTTCTGCTTAATTGTAACAGTGCGTTTGACGGTTTTGATAATTAATTTTCAATTATGTCTGGTGGAGGGTCGCGGGAGATTGGTTATTTTTTACATTGGTTTCTTTTTTTCCAACTTCAGATTTCCTTTTATTTTTTTTTTTGGCGGGGGGTGGGGGTGAGGGGTGGATGGGGAGTAGATTTTTAATCGGTGGATATTGATATTTAAAAGTTAGTATTTTACGGCAGCAAATTTCCGGGAGTTATGATTGGCAGAGGTCTTAGGATGATGATTATCATTGCCTCTCCTACCCTTACGGTTTATTTATTTTTGTATTGCATTCGTACTTTTTTTTTTTAAAGGGGGGATATTTTGGGGGGGGCTTTTCACCAGGGGGATATTCGCCTAGAACCATTTCTTTAGCCCTTGGAGGGCGCTGCTTGTTTTATGTCTAAATACAGATGCAAACCTATTTACGTTGCCTTTTGGACTTATATGTCAGACTGCCTGAGCGGGGAATTGAACCCAGGACCTTTGAAATCAAAGGCCGAGGTTCTACCGCTGAGCCAGACTGACACGGCCAAAAGGAAACGTCCATAGGCAATAGGTAATTTTTTTCCGGAATTTTTCCGAGTTTTGTTGGTAATAGGCTGTGTTTCTTAAATTTGTTTTTTTTTTTTCAATTTCAGGTTGTTTTGTTCACTTTGCAATGTCCAGTGTTACTCTAAGGCCATCCTAGACGCTCATTGCCAGGGCCGAAAACACCGGAATAAGGAAGCAATGAGTGGAGTTCATTCCTCAGACTCTGTGCCTACCACATCCGACGAAGCCTTTTCCAGTGGAATGGCTTCAGCTGCTCCTGAGGAGCTTTACTGCGCCATTTGCAACATCACGTTCGTCCATCCCCAATCTGCAAAGAAACATTACAGAAACGCCAGACATCTTGCAAAAAAACAGAAGCTGGAGGACGGTGAAGAATTTGACAAAGAATGCACACTTTGCAGGAAAGTTTTAAATGGTCGAGAACAGGCCAGTGCACATTTTTCAAGCAAAAAACATCTCCAAAAGGTGGAACAAGCCAAGCTCGGCGCTACACCGCACATAACGTTCAGCAAGTGTACCTTGTGCAATAAGATGTTTCGGAAGGATCAGTCTGAAGCCCACTACAACGGTAAAACCCATCTCTTAATGGCTGAGGCATCAAAAGGTTACCCTGTTCTTGAAAGACAAGTAAGCGAATGTAATTTGTGTCGCATTATATTTCAATCTGAAGTCGAATTGAAGAGCCACTATGCCGGTGAAAAACATGCAAAAAGGGTCCAAGAAGCTGAAGCTCACGATGAAAAGGGCGAGTGGTTTAAGGAATGCTCTTTATGCAAGACGGTCTTTCCGGTTGCAATAGATTGGAGTGCCCACTATTCAAGCAAGGAACACTTCCAAAGCTTGAGTGCTAAGGGGATGGTTTCATCCGTCGCAACTACTACCGGGTAAAGTCTGCAATAAGACAGTTTGGCAGGTACTTTTTATCTCGAGTTTTGAAGCCTCACAACCTAATCATAGGGTCATCATTTACCTTGTATGGTAGACTCGATGGAGCGATCCTACAAGTAAGAAAATTCTCTGTGCGGTGAACTGTTTGTCAACTATTCATAAGCTGGGAAATGTTTTTTTTTTAAAGGGGAGATGCTACTCAAAAACCAAAAAATCTGTTAAAGTGGTTTAAGAGATTTATGACTTAGTGTATCTACTTGGGGCATAAAACCATTCTAAAAAAAAAAATTTGGTTGCTGTGCCACGCCCCTTTATTATAAATCGGAGTAATTTGTAGTATTTCATTAGGAAATCAAGCCTACTTCTAATTCGTTTACAGAAAATCTTACGCACTTAGGTTTCACCTAATATGTCAGGCAACGCGATAAGACCAATAGATTTCATGTGGGGCCAGCCAGATTTATAAATTTTACGTAATATCTGAGCAAGGCGATATTAAATTTGATATTTTACTTTATTAATTTTTTAATTAACCTTGCTCATGCTTCACCCCCACTCAAATGGTTTTATCGTTTGGTAGGCTATGTACCCCACCCCTCCAAAAAAAAATTAAGCCGAAAGGAGTAATACTTTAGAAACAGTTGATTTCCGTAGTAAGCACGTAACGGGTAAACTTCGTATTGAGAAAAAGGCTTGCAAAAAGAAAAATTTTTTTTTTTTTCATTTTATGCAGAGTTTTATACATTTTTATTTTTACACCGGCTCATAAAATATTTCTTAAAAATAATATAACCCTCTTTCACAAATAATACCTTGGATTTTGGTAGGGAACACATCACTAATAACAAATATGACAATTTTAAAAAATCACAATTTTGGCCAAATTTTCTGTTTTTTTAGAGTAGCATCTCCCCTTAATACCATGCGATTCTTAGCCCCCCTCCCCCCTTCTTCCTGCTTCACAATGGTACTCACCAAGCTGTGCATTGCTCACTGTTCTCGGGTTGTCAGGAAACCCTCATAAAGTTCATAACCCCAGAAGCAGAATATTTTCAACCAGTCTGCAACAAGCTTTTACAAACAAAAAAACTATTTGCAGGGAGAGGGAGGGTGTTTGTGGGCTGCAGGTATGGGGTGAAGGTGGAATTTTGGATTGTGAAAAATTGTCACCTATGCCTATTTGGATTCATGAACAAGTTTCTTGCAAGACTTCTGTTGGTTGTTTTTGGTAAACAACTTGAGAATGACCCAACCTATTGCCTTGAGAATAGCAGCATTCAAAAGCTCTCGAAAAAATCTGTTCAAGTGGTGTATTTTCCTGTGGCTGAATCAGAGCGATGGGCGACTGGCTGGCTGGCTGTGTTGTAGTATGATTTATCCTGCCTTTTTTCTTTCAGGATCTTCTTTTTGCCATAATTTCGCCAAAAATTGACCAATTTTGACATTTTTTTGTTCGAGATCTTTTGAATGGTGCTATTCTCAAGACGATAGGTTGGGTCGTTCTCGCGTTGTTTAGCAAAAAACAACTGACAAAGGATCTTGGGAAAAGTTTTTGCAGGAAACTTGTTCATGATTCCAAATAGGCCTTACTGAAAACGTTGCACAATGCAAAATTCCACCTTCAGTCCCTACTTGCAAGACCACATACAATCCTCCCTCTCTCCGCAGACAGTTTTTTGTTTGTAAAAAAGCTTTGTCGCAGACTGACTTAAATTATTCTGCTTCTGGGGTGTATTTGAACGTCAAAATCTGTTAATTTTTGACGAAATGATCATAAAAGAAGACCATAAAAAAATAATGCAGGATAAACCATTCTACACTGTAGCATCGCCCATCGGCCATCGCTCTGATTCTGCCACAGGGCATACGGCCTTCCTTTAGACCTAAATTTTTTTTCTCTCATGTTTTTCAGTAACTTATATTTTTGCTTGGTGAATAGCTACAGTAGACAGTGACCAAAATATTTTGAATAAATACCAAAATTTGGTTTTCCTTGTTAACTCTTGTAAAATATGTTTGTGCTTGGGTGTTTTTTTTTTTTTCGTATATTTTAAATTATGTGCTGTACCACGTGATCATAGGAAAGTCTCGATGAAACATTCTCCTGCTCCCTGCTCCACAATGAAATCCACTGGGCTTCGTTTTCCTAGCTGTTCTCAGGTTCCCAGGAAGAATTACATCATAGTAAAGGTACGTTG
>JAHWFP010029975.1:0-12394 GCA_023313725.1 Lithobius niger
TTTCATACTGAGGCAGTCTTGGGATTGGCATTTCATACTGAGGCAGTTAATTGGTTAGGTTATGTTAGGTTAGGCAAAACGGACGAGGAGCATAATTTGAACTCAGAAAAGACAAATTTCCGTAAACTTTTAGTGTGGTGCAAATCAGGTTTTTTGTTTACCCTTCTTCACTCACAATATGGCTGCCACCGTCGCTGCTTTAGCGTGTCTGTGACGAGGTGAAGAGTAGTGTTGGTTAGTAGTGTTGGTGATTTGGTGTGGTTCCCCTTAAATCTAGATAATTAAATCGAAAGCATTATTAGTTTCACTCTTTGCTGCTTTAGAGGAGCAAATTTATGGCCCACTAGTTTTGCGGTGATATTGGGTCATAAATGTATATTCCTCTCTAACAAAAAAGAAACTTGAAAAAAAAAGGACTGTGACTCGTGATCGTCAGGTTAGGGCCTGATTACGGTTACTCGGGGCCCTGGATAAAATCTGAGGGCCTCCCCCTCCCCTTCCCATATTTCTCTTCTCGTAAACAGAGCCTTATCTAGGGGCAAATGAAGAAAATTGTGGGAAGGGGCAGAAATTTTTTAGTAGTCCTCCCGTCAGATCGAAAACCCATCAGATCGAAATGATCGAACGTCCCATGGGATAGACATACCGTCAGATAGAAAATGTGATATTCCCAACATATAGATTTTTCCCCCATCAGACAAAATATGTTTTCGATCAGATAGAATTTTTTTTCCTTTCGAATAGAATTTTTTTCCCATGAAATAAAATTTTGTTTTTGTATTCACAGGGGGGAAAAAGGCATGGCTAACCAGTATGGCATATAACCAGTCTATAGGGCTCACCACAAAATACGAGTAGTATTTTTTTTCACTGTCTGTTTTTTTTTCTGGCTTGCGCTACTTGTATTAAGAAGTAATAGGGTGTATAGTTTGCATTTTTAGCATTTAAGGAATTCCATTTGTTTTAGTAGTGTTGGACTGTTGGTTTAGTATTGTTTTATCATTTAGTTACTAAGTGTTACTAAGTGTTACTAAATTAGTATTCTTTATTTGTCGCACAGAATTGTTTTAGTAGTAAATATAAACAAGATGGCCTTTGGTTGTGGGATCAAATCCCGCTCAGGGAACGTTCAAGTATTACATCATCAGGAAGGAGGGCGGGCGGGTTTGCCAGCTGGTGGCGATTGATAACGAGGGGGGAGGGTGTTGGCCAGTCGATGGCGTAAGTACCGATATTCCAGTAAAAGGATGGAAAACGCAAAAAAAAGGTCCTCAGAAAAGCATAGGGAAATACAGGGAAAACCCCCCCTCTTATGGGGGGGGGGGGAGGTTAGAAATGACGTAATACTGGAGGGGGAATTGAGCAACTGATGACGATCGCTGACGAAAGGGTGAGGGGGGTTAAAAATGGCCAATTTCGTGATGACATAATACTTGAATGGCTCCACAGGCAGTCTGACGTTTAAGTCCAAAAGGCAACGTAAATAGGTTTGCTTCTGTACTTATTGCGAAACAAACGTAGAGTTTTGAAAAAAATGGACTTTACTACACTAATAACATAAAATCAGGGTTTGAAAATGATCTTAATCCTATTGTTTGCTATTCTTTTGTAGAGGAATGGTTTGACTTTGGTTATACAATTTTAGTTTATGTGAAAAATCTCGTAAATTTAAAAAATAATTCCCGTTATATCGAAAATAAATCCCATGAAATAGAAAAAAATTCCCATTATATCGAAAAAAAAATCCCGTGAGATAGAAATAAATACATTTTCCCGTCAGGTCAAAAATGTTCTATCTCACGGGCCATGCGATACTTTTTGTGAGTGTTGGGTTTTCGCCCCGACGGGCTTGAACCTTTTTTTATTTTTAAATTTTACTTGTAAGTTACTTCTCATCTTACCTTTTAGAATTTCAATGCTCAATATTTTCTCCTTATTCTGTCCAATTTTTTTTTTTTTTTTAGATTTCATTGTCAAACATTATGCGAGAAATTTTGTTTTAGGCTGAACAAGTTTTCAGTAGGGCTGGGGGCCATTTAGAAATTTGGGGCCAGGGACAAATGTCCCTGCCTTAATCCGGCCCTGTGGGGGGCTGTATAAGTACTGCTATCAGTGTTACCCAGTTTACGAGTCTCGACGTGCTGTTCATAAATTAAAACGCAACACGTTCCTGCCAGCATTTGTGCGATTAACGGTCCGTTATTATTATTTATTTATTTTTATTCGTCTGAATGAATTAAGTGTTGAGAGGAGTGGTTGTGGCATTTCACGCACTTCTGGTCTTTTGCTAAATCTTATTGTTATTTTATTTTTTTTTTTTTTTACATTTTAATCCTCTCATCTTTAAAATTGGAGTCGAGCCAATGGGGCCAGGAAAGCAACAGATTAAATCATCAACAGGAAAATTAAGCTGGTCAACCAGCGCCAGCCACTTGAGGGCGTCCTTGGTCAGAATTACTTAGCGTTATTAAAAAAGCGGCTGCAGCGACTACTTAGTCAAAACTGGTCTTCTGTACACTTCGGCCACTTTCGAAAATGTTGAGGCGCGCACCTCTATCACGCATTGCAACAGCGCTCTCTAATATATAATCTTAAAGTAGTAACCGTCACAATTGCCGGTTTTAAAGGTGTTAGCTTTTAGGCCTAGTTTTATATTTTAGGCGTAATTGTCAGCTTTTATAAGGGTCTTTTTGATCCATTTTTAATTTACCGCTATTTTCTTCATATTGCTTGAAGATTCTGCGGTACTGCATCTATAGGAGTTGTAAAGGTTAAAAGGCGCCTTTAACTCCAGACACAAATACGGAAGACGACAAATGATGCGCATTCTTACTTATTAAGGATATCGGGCCATTAATGCTATTTGATCAGTTACTCAAATGTTACAATTCGAATTTCGTAGGGATACTGATCTCGTTTCTTCAGAACATCATCTAGAAACCCCCCCGCCCCGGCAATGACTTCGCCGTTGAAATTTAAGACCACGAGACTCCATCCTCATATCCCATTTTTATTATATCAGGGCGAGTTCGTTTGGCCCCGCGGGAGAGTATTAAACATTTAACGGTCGGATAATGTACACATTGGGAGGGCGTCTATATGCCTGTCGGGGAAATCACAGGGCGGAATTGCAATTGGGTGTGGAGATCGTAATGATGCAAAAAAAAAACACCCCAAAAAATGCCAACAAGGTGATGCCTAAATTGGCGTGGTCCACGATTGATTTCTAGCTGCCAAAGGAGTTCCTGTTATTGTTGATTTTGCGATGTTGATCGTCGTTGGGCAAATTGCGTTGATTTTACCTGAGGCCGTCCATGTATTCTCGTGTAAACGTTCATTTGAAACAACATTTAAACACATTTAAGGCCAGGGTTCGTACACAGCCTTGAATTCCTTGAAAAGCTTTAAAAATGAGGAATTTTTATTGTGAGAGCCTTGAAACGGCCTTGAATTTTGGTGGTAAACAGTAATTGATGAAACACGGGCAATAAGTGTATTATACTGTCCGCGGCCTATCTTGAGTTCTCCGCAGAACGAACACAGATAATCGATTGTACGTTTTCAGTAGCAGGGTGCCTTGTTCATATCCAAGATGGTTACAAAAACAATGGCAGCCATCGATTAAAGCTACCCCCTCCAGGAACACGTAGCCGCTCACAAAATACTTGCAGGACTCAAGATACACCGCGTACACAATAATAATTTGTATCTAAAAATAATAAATTGAATAAATAAATAAAAACTAATTTGTCAACTGAAAGCATTTCTCCTATGAACGATGCTTCCTGCTAGGATTATTAAGTGTTCAAAGACCTAATACTCCTATGCTTCCGGCAGCTTGTAGGGAGAGCGAAAGAGAAAGGTGCCGTGCTGTGCAGGCAATTTATGAAAGTTGGGCGCGAGGGATTTTCGACCTGACGAGAGAAACTTATTCCTCTTGTTCTCCAGGCTGTTGCTATATCCTCCTCCCTCCCTCCCTACTTCAAGTGACAAATAAATTATACAGACTGGCAAAAAACTGGAATTTATTCGGTAATTTTAATGCACAAAAAGCCTTGAAATTGGCTTTAAGTTGGCCTTGAAAAACCTTGAAACTGGTTCAATGAACCCTGCAAAGCTTTCTCTGTCAAATTTTATTCTTCGTGTCATTTGCAGTCGTAAGACACTTACTGTTAATGCAGTAAAAGGAACAAGAAATTAAAAGAGTTGGGCTGGGTTGAGTTTGTTCAGTACATTTTACATTTAAATAATTGGCAGAAGACGAACCAGACACCACAAGAGCAGATGATAGCCCGCGTCTGGGTAAAGTTCGCCCAAAAAAAAAACGAAACATTTTCTTTAAAAAAGGAATTAAAACAGTAATTAATGCGCAAAACAGGGTTTCCAAAATCAAACAATAAAACATGATTAAGAACAAATAAAATCGAGTACTAGAAAACAATACAACCAATAGTATTAAAGCAACATCCGGCCTGCCTTATAACAGCCACGCGCAGTCACGTGTACGAGCGCTGCCGCCGCGATATTCGGCGTAGTAATACTACAACGTCACTTCTGCCCTCGTCATCTCGTTATCACGCGAACGTCGTCCGGCCTATAGCAGACGTATTGCGAGTCACGTGACCGCATTGACGCAAAAACTGTGTCATCACAACCGGAAACAATGAAACGTCATGGTTATTGTAGGCGCGCAAAGGATCACATACGTGCGGAACGAGGTAAATAAAGTTACCAATATTCAACAGAAAATCTCACAGACGCCACATTTTAAAACGGATTTATAGCTAGGGATGATCGACTAACGGTAAGTAAATAAAACTTTGGGGCCGTACTTGATGTGGAGGATCGAGAAAAATGGCGTGAACGGAATGTCCCTTTAACTCATAAAGCTAAAGAGCATTGCTAAGCTCATAGGGTTTTGATCTAAGAACCACCTAAACAAATGTTTCGTGAACGATTTCAGCCCAGTAATACGTTTAATTTCGGTAGGCAATGAATTAAAAAAAAATATATACCCAGATACTAACTGCATTTGTGGAGTCTTTCCTTAGCAACTTATTGTGTGCGTGGTGTATCTTGAGTCCTGCAAGTATTTTATGAGCGGCTACGTCTTCCTGGAGGGGGCGGCTTTAATCGACGGCCGCCATTGTTTTTGTAACCATCTTGGATAGCAACAAGGCACTCTGCTACCAAATACGTACTATTATCGATTATCTGTGTTCGTTTTGCGGCGAACTCAAGATAGGCCGCGGACACTGTATGAACTCTTCAGCGTTGGTTTTCACGAGGGTGTCTGTATAACAGGAAACTGTCATTGGTATTGTCAAGCATGATAGACGGTGTTAGTCTTATTTAATTTTTCAGATTTCACGCTGTGTTTTGTCAGTTTTACAGATAAGAAGGCAGATGAGAAGCATTATAGATTATTTGTGGTTATTTTTCCCTTTTTTATTGTTCCTCCCAATACGAGCTGAGCTACTATAACGTCACACGTAAGGTCTAAAGGGTCTTAGGTCAAGAATTAAGGAAAAGTACACGTGTTAGTTTGGTGGGACCGTCATGGCTGATTTGTTTTAATTTTCACTGAAACGGCTGTCGGGTAGGCAAACGAAGCCAATCCAACAATTAATGACGTCATACCTCAACTCACAGTACCGCTGATATATTAAAGTGACTACTGCCCCCGCCCCCCCCCCATTACCCCCAGGAACCAAGCTCGGCCAGCACGGTTTGTTCGGTTTAGGGCGCGTTTACGCAGCGAATCGCCGTTGCATTTTCGCAGCTAGAACTCAATCGCGATGGCAAAGGTGACATTGCCATGGTAACAACGCTAAATGGATTAGCTAAATCCGACATCGTTTGAGTAAATACTTGCAGTCTTATAATCCGTACCAATAATATAAAGAATTCCTCATGACGAAATAATTTTCCCAAACGCTTCTGAACGAAATATGGCTGTTTTCGTTGCGAGGCGGCAGACATAAAACCGCCGCCATGTTGGAATTTGAGGTGATCTCTAGCTTCTAGCTGCGAGAATGCAAAAGCGAGTGGTTGCGTAAACGTGCCATTACTGCCTGAAGCGTAATTTGAATGCTATATGTACAGGCAACCGTCTTAACTTATGATATATCAGGGGAATATGACACGACTTCTCGCACGACGTGCGCGATTCGTACATGCAAGAGGGTTTTTTTTTTTCGCAACCTGAGTTACATATAGGTAGGTTTTCAAAAGCGCCCTTGGGCCGAGATCACGGTATGCGCTTTTATTTTCCCGTGGAATTTAAAAGATACACTCGGGCCAAATCCTAACCTTTGCTGATCACATTTACGGAAATATGATCTCCTGTCCAGAAAACTAAATTTTCACAGCATTCGCTTGCTCAGCCAACACGATTTTCGATTCTCATTTTAAGTAATATCCCATGCAGCAGCGATCGAAGTTATGGTTTGCAGTAAAATCGAGTAAGCACGAACTAGATTACAGGAAGAAGCTGCAACAAGCTTTTTTTTTTTTGGCCCAGGGAGCGTACATACAGCATGCATTTACTTTCATCAAAACATAATTTAATTTGGACGACGAAATTAAATGAAACAAAGCTTTCAGAAGTTTTTTGCCTGCGCCTAAACAGATGAATGTCTATTTTTTTTTTGTTTCCAGGTTTTCGTTAAGGTTTTTTTTTTACTTTTTTGAACTTGCCACTTAAAAAAAAAATAAATTGCTTTTCCGCCGCGGGCCGAGCGATTGTACACCCAGATAATGGCTTCCTTCCGTTTCTCGTTTCATTTTTCGTTTTCGTTTTTCGTTACGCGTTCGTTTCTTCATTTCTGACGTCCCTTCTCCTTTCGTCTTGCAACAAATAATAATCTGCATTTTAGGAGGAAAGGGAATTAACTCCGGGAAGGAATCAAAATGTCACATCAAACCAAATTACGGGTGTAGGGTTCAGAATGCCTAGCTGGCAGGTTTTTTTTTTTTAATTTCGTTTATTTTTTGTTTCACGCGCACGATGACGCAAGGAAATAAGCCCCGAAAGGTGATTCCATTATTTCTTTGTGTTATTTCGAACCTGCTGTAATGATGAAACAAGGAAAGGGACGTAATGACTCCTTTACGACAACACTTTGTGGGAATGAAAAACCTTTTTTTCCGGGGCCACAGCTTGCGGGAGGTAGTTGGCCCTCCAGACAAAGTTGAAGAGGGTGTAAAAGGGCTTTAAAATACCAAGTATTTTTTTTTTCACCCATTTCATTGCTCTTTCTGACGAAAAAGTACTCAAAACATGGGTTGCATATAACGGAAGGAAAGTTTTACGTTCTTTTTTTGAACCGAAAAATGAATTACGGTATTTTAAGCCCAAGAATTTTTATCCTTTTTCTCTGGGGATGAGGTATAAAAGTTTTTAGTTTTTGGAGAGGGGCGTGAAAATTAGTAGATGTTACTCCAGAAAACAATTTCTAGCTACGGCCTTGTTTTTACGGTATCTTCTTTTTAAGGGCGCTTTTACGCTACAATGGTTTACAACCTCGACAATTGAATTAAGGTGAAGTTTGTCGTGATGTTTGTTGCCTAACTTGGCACGACAGACTAGAGTGTGTCTAGATACGGTCATTATTTGCGCGACGAAGGTAGGGGGCAAGATACTGAAAACGTAACCTCAACGCTGTTAACACAATAATCCACATAAATAAGGGGTTTCAGAAATGACGCTTGATGAGTGCATTGTTGTTGACTGTCTAGATTTCTAATTTTCTTCCGATAAATAGTTTGTAGTGGTAGTAGTTATTAAAGTACCGGTACCTCTTAAACTTTGGTACTCTAGACGGCCACCTAGTACACCCGTGACGGACAGAACGTCCATGCAGTCGGTATATAATGCGTGTCTGCAACACTGAACCGGGTTTTCAAGGCACTTGGTTTGTACAGTCGATCAAGAAATTGGGTCAGAAACTCGACACGACAGCCGACACATTACTGCCCATCAGTTTGTTTATGAGGTAGAGGTTTCCACAAGAGTAAACATTTCCAGTTTACCGCTTCGAATTTCGCGGTAACTAATGACGTAACGCGATACCGACGTGTGTTCTTCCGTTTCGCGATGCCGGTTTTCAAGTATATTTAGACGGTACACAGAAACATGTTCGCGGCATGCTCGGTCTACCCTCGTTAATGAAGGCAAGCCCCCATCGCGGTTACCCGGTCTGTTCTGTGTGTCGTACTGTTGCACAACGTATTATCCTTCTTGATAAGCTCAATAACCCTATACACCCGGCAAGACGTGTCGGTTTGCTTCGTTAAAACACTGCAGCAGCGTCGTATACATTCAAGTGAACTTCGTTACTCCCTCCTGTTGCCAGGCGACGGGTTGGTGGTCGAATAAATCGAACTACCATAAATGTGGCAGCTATCATAGACAACTCTTAAACAAGACGCATTACCAGCTTTCAGAACTCTTGTGGCTCTTGGACAATAGCCCATACGAATAACATTAGAACCGAAACGAACGAAATTCTAGCAGCAAAACTACTTGTTTTACAGTAAAATTAAAAAAAAAACAGTCACCTTAATTTTTCGCGTAGATTAAGCACACAAAAAACTGAGAAGATTCCTTGGATAAAACGACCCCTATGTGGTTCCAGCATGGTTAGTGGTTTGGGTGAAAATAACATGGATTTTCGATGCAATGTAAACAAATCGATTTTTTTTTTAATTAAGGAAGCATTTTTTCAAAAAGTGTTCTTGGCATGTGAGAGATGATACATTCAGCTTTACGAATGAAAAAAAAAAAGGCCTTGATAGAACAAACGTAGCTGGTTCCACGTCATTTTGAAAAAGTTTTCTTTATTTTGGCAGTGGAGGGTTAGGCCTAACTGGGTTGAAGGCCAAGCTCTTGCTCTTGGTCCGAGAGACCTGATTCCTGGTAGTGGGAAAGCCAATCGGCTCAGAAGGGGGTCAAATAAATGCAGATGCAAACCTATTCACGTTGCCTTTTGGACTTATACGTCAGACTGCCTGAGCGGGGAATCGAACCCGCGACCTTTTGGCTAATGCTGAAAATTGAGACGCGACCTGCAGTTAGTTAATTTCGTTTTTACCACTTAAGATTTTAGAATCAGCAAATTTTGCATTGACGCCAATTTTTGTGAAAATTTCGCTCATTACCTTAGCCTAATTTTTATTTAAAATACCAGCGAACTGGCAGAGGAAATTGTCGGTTGTAATACGGTTTCATCACTTGTGAGTTTCTATAAATTATAAATTTCATAAAAGCCGTATTCGGTGTGAGAATTTTTTTCTGTCCACAAACGATTTTTTCTAGATTCGATATCAGATTTTATTTACGAAGTTCTTATGTTGAACGTATAAAATTTGAATATTAACAGCACAATTTTGACGGATAGTTAGAAAAAAAAATTGTTGTAATGTCTCTTGGTCAACAGGATGGATAGATAGTGTGTGTTATAGTAGTATTCATTAAAATAACTAAATTGACTAAAATAAAAAAGCTGGTCGAAGCGGATCGATAAAGCACTGTATTGAGTAGATTATTTATCGAGTGAAATCGCCGTGTGATCGTGTGTTGCCTTTAGTTGATAACGATACCGGTAAAGCGCTTCGTTCCGTGCAAAAGAAATCCCACCTTTCATCCAATTCGTTCATGTCTCTCCCTATTTTTTATGTCTATTAAAGTCTTGAAGTGTAAATACGTTAGTTAGTTAGTGTAAACACACGTAATGAAGCTGAAATTGTTTTAAAATAAACTGATTGATGATTCCATCACGGAATGTATAGGGTCCGCCGCCTATCTTAAGTTCGCCCCAGAACGAACACAGATAATCGATTGTATGTTTTTAGTAGCAGAGTGCTTTGTTGATATCCAAGATGGTTACAAAAACAATGGCGGCCGTCGATTAAAGACGAGGCCGCTCGTAAAATATCTACAGGACTCAAGATACGCTGAGCACACAATAGTTTCATTCAGAGCATTGTTATAGCCCCGCACTAGAAACAATTACTGCAGAACACAGTGCACATAGTAATTAGTAGCCTTTCCATCCTGCCATTTTTGAACTATTCATCCACGAGGCTTCTGCAGAGTTAAAAAAAAAAAAAACGGGGTTGTTGTATGAAAACCCGGCCTCTCCCAAGTCTATGTGAGGTTGACAAATACGAAAATTAAAAAAATTCCCCAAATTGTGGAACGCGCCACCCCCACCTAACTTTCTATATCCGCCTTGGTAGTACAGTGTTTTGTACTACTCGCGAACGTTGGCTGCGACAAGCACCGCCTGTGAAAGGCTTTCATAGATATTTAGCGGTAAGGCAGCAATGCATCCCAGACGAATATGGGGCAGCAACTATATCCTAAAATACACGTTAAGCTGTAATGGCAGTTTGTGCTACGTATTGGATAATGTCCATCGGGGGGGGGGGGGGTTCACTGGGGGGGGGTGGGGGGGGAGGAGTCTACGGATTGTGGTTTTGCTTTTGCCCGGTTTTCTTTCATTAGTCATTACTCTTAACTGCAGCAACGTCACAGACTTGCTCAACTTACCCAAGTTAAAACCACTAGAGAACTAGTGTTGGTGGTTTGTCTCTTGAACGGCTTGTTTTGCTGTTAAATTGTGTTGTAGACTATCGACTCTTTTTATGTAGCAAACTAGGTTTTGTTTCATTAGCACTAGGCAAAGGAGAATTAGTTGTCGTTGTTCTTTAACATGATTTTAACCCGATTTGCGATTTTTACGTAAAATCGCAAACCAGAAGGTTAACAAAACCCCAAAGTTTCACTTACACAATTTTCTCTTTCAGTTTCGTTTTGGAAGTAATGTCCATGTAACAATGGCGCTATTACAGATTTTTGTTTGTTTGTTTATTTGTATTTGGCCACACAAATAAAAACAACCGCATCCTGGAAAACGCCTCGCATTTTGGCTTTTTTCTTCTCTCATTTTCGAGAAAAAAAATCATGCTCCTCGCGCATTCCGTCATGGTCCGTCTCCTAAAATGACGGCTTTGAACTAAAGAGTTATCTGATCTAACATTTACCATCGCAGTATGGTATGAATTGTAAAGATACAAAAGTACATTTAAAAATTGCTTCAATCATGTTGAAAATTACACATCTGGAAGTTTTTTACTGTGCGCGCGCTGTATCTTGAGCCCTGCAAGTATTTTGTGAGCGGCTACGTCTTCCTGGATGGGGTGGCTTTAATCGATGGCCGCCATTGTTTTTGTAACCATCTTGGATATCAACAAGGCACTCTGTTACTGAAAACGTACAATCGATTATCTGTGTTCGTTCTACGGAGAACTCAAGATAGGCCGCGGACACTATAGGCGATTACAACAGCTGGTATGGACGATGAAGAACGCTTTTTTTGCTAAAAAAAAAAGTACCCTAATTCCGCATCACCAATTTCAATAAATAAAAAGTAAAATAAAAATCAGCATGCTTCATGTTCTTTTGGAAATTCTCTGCCTGAGAAACATTATTTTTCTTTAATTGTGTATGGTCTTTATTTGCGTAATTATTTATTTATTTATTTCGGAAAATGTTTTATTTTCTTAAGGGTATTTACAAAAAAAATTATTTTAGGTGTTTTCTAGGGAGGAGGGCGGCAGCACCGTGATTTCGGGGGCCAATGCTTACAGGCAACACTGCTTGGGCCAGGCAGAGAACTACATGATGTTAAAATCATCGAGTGTAAAGTCGTGCCGTATCGCGTGTCTTTGATACCGTCAAGGTGCACTCTTCGTGTTCGATTACTGCTCCATGGATGGTATGGCCACGCCTGAATTCGCTGCTCGCAAGGCGCACCCGTCGAACTATGGCAAAAAAGATGACATTCTAATCAGGCAATTTACGTTGCTTGGATTCAAACTACGGAAAGGTTACCGTGTTACGTCTTTTAACGACGGATCGAGAGATCCACCAAAAAATGTTCAATAATAATTTATACCCAAGACGAACAAGGTTCATTTACATACTGTAAATTTTCCGTCCTAATTTTCACCGCGAAAATAATGGAACTTTGCAACTAAGTCCAGCGGTAAATTGGTTTTTTTTCGTTTCCGTCAAGATATCGTCAAAATAAAATAAAATAAGGGTTTATTCAATTTTAGTTTAGCACGCTTCGCTATCTCTTCCTCAACTGCGTAGACGATGATTATACGCCATATTTTCTTGTCTCTTTAAGGAACGATACCTGGAGGCTAGTGGGAGCACGTGAGCGAAGCAGGTGCAGTGGCGTCAATCAGGCCCCCCCCCTCCTCCCCCCCCCCCCCAACCTTCCTCACCGTCTTCACTAATTAGCGCGGTTCTAAACCAGAAGCCGTTGTAACAATCGATACCAGGCCGGAAACACCAAAATATAAACCTAACCTACAGCAT
>JAHWFP010029975.1:15504-37649 GCA_023313725.1 Lithobius niger
TTTTTTCCCAACACCAGGGTGGCGTTCAAAAGTTCATGATGAAATTCCCTCATTTTTGCAGGTTTTCCAGATCAATAGTAACACTTTTCCCTGATTTTAGTTTTCTGTACGCCGTAACCGGCGAAAAGACTATTACAACGACTTTGTCCGTCCGTCCGTCCGTCGCTTTTTTCAACTTCGCAACAGTACCAGATATTGACGACCATTGTTTACAAGGTCCATTGTTTACAACGTTCATTGTTTAATAGACTGCTTCGACGCATCCATTGTTTACAACGTCAAGTTTAATAGACTGCTTCGACGTAACTAAATTAAATAATAACAGCAGTTGTAGTGCATGATAAAGGTGTGCGCCTCAACATTGGAAGTGGAGGAACCGTACAGAGGACTGGTGCGACTAGGCAGTCGCTGTAGCCGCTTGTTTTTTTGTTGGTCGAAGGAAGGTGCAGTAGAGGACTAAAAATTTTTTTTTCCACATTTCACTCAAATCGCAATAACTACATCGCATTGTTTGGCTAAATCAAAAATTGCACTGCCCTAACTAGTATTGGTAAAGAACAGGAAAAGGACACAATCTGAACAAAACTAAAAACTCGCTTAACACGTAACGTCCCACATTACTTAGGCCTACAGTGTCCGCGGCCTATCTTGAGCTCTCCGCAGAACGAACACAGATAATCGATTGTACGTTTTAGTAGCAGTGTGCCTTGTTGATATCCAAGATGGTTACAAAAACAATGGCGGCCATCGATTAAAGCCGCCCCCTCCAGGAAGACGTAAAATACTCGCAGACTCAAGATGCGCAGCGCACACAATAAGGAGTTTTCTGTTTATCAAAAATGACTGAACAAAAAGGAAATGAAGTTTTAACTGAAATAAAGTGAAGTTTTAGAAGTAAAAAATTTAATCCGAATTACCTATTCTTTCCCGGCAATGTTCAAATTCCCTGATTTTCGGTAAATATTTTTCAAATTCCCTGATTTTTCCCTGAATATTCCAGACTTGATATCCCCAGAGAAAAAAAAAACATTTTCCATTTAAAAAAAAAAAAAAAACCGCGAAAATAAATAAAATAAATATAAACTAGCAGAGAGCATTTCTCGGACTCCTGATGATGCCTCAATTTGTTCGTCTCTGTTGCTCCTCACTTGTCATTATTTGCAGTTCACAATGTTGGCTCCAATGTTATCTTCGTTTATTAATAGTAATTTAAGGATTAAAAAAATCCATGCTGATATGGAGGCGTTGGTTACATGTAGTACAAATTTAATGACTAATTTTCGGGCTCACTTGCACTTCTTCCGGTCCTACGTAAAATTAATTTTTTCTTATTTTATTTAATCACGTCAGCGTGCAACAGAAAATAAAAAAAAAAACTAACTCGGCATAAGAATTCTTCCTTGGGGTCGTCCGTATGCAATGACCTGCAGAAGTCTCCTGGAAGAATTTATTCAGTTAAAAAAAAACACATTATTTTGATATCGAACCACAATTTGTTTTACACTTTTTTGTACTGCGATCAGTGTGGGTAGGATTCCAATAGCGAGTTAGTGGAAGGCTTCGTTAATCCGGGAGGCTACGGATGGTGGACATAAGCAGGATTTTAGGTGCGAGTGAAATTAAAAAAATAAACATGGCTATAGTTGAAGTGCTTAGACGTTACCGTCAGTAACGTCTTGTATAGTTTTTCGATCCTTTCCTTTCCTGGCGCTAATGACCAAGCTGTCGACGCGCCATTAAACCTCAACACCCCCCCCCCTAACCTTTCCTTTCCAATAGTGGAGCATTTAAATTTAATTCTGACTTAGATTGCAATCCTGGTAGGCCCACTGACTATGTCCTACAGTTTGGACAAGGCCCAGTGTGATCCAAATGGCGAAAGCATTACTTTTTTCTTCTGCATCAAAGTGTTGGCATTGCGAACTGAAAACGCGTAACCAATAATTCGTCACTAATTTTTTCCACAGTTTGGGTTTTCAATGAATTGGTTGCAGCTTCCCCCAATCCGAGCAGTCGGCCGTAGCCTACTGTAGGTTTTGATGTGCTCCCAGCGGAAGTGATGGTGCCAGAATGCGAGATGGACGATTTTGGTACATAATTTCAATCGAATAAACCCAGGATCTTTTACACGCTTCAATTGACATGAGCACGAGGTATCACAGGGCCCTCCTCTTCTCTAAAATTCCGGTGGTGGTTGGGTCAAGCCCTTGTCCACGATCTCTCGTACATGAGATAATCGTGGTAACTATCAGGCCACATTGCTGAACGCAGTTGCCGTGGGACGTATCCGATTCCTCTACATTGTAGTTGATTAAAATCCTTAATTTTCTACCTTTTGCGTTCTAATAATTTCTTGATAATTTCATTTTCCTGTGGTACTGCAGTGGTTGCCGTGAGGTGAGCTTTCAACTAAACCTCAAGGCAGCCACTGCATTGCCAAAGGTAGGTAGGTCTATGTGTCACGGAGGAGTTGCATACTGAAGACGGCAACGCGTCTTTTTTTCGTCTTTCTCCGTTTTCTTCCCGAAGACTGTTTACCTTCTTTTTCTATACTCAAACTTTACCTTTTGGTTGACTTGTTTATTTTTTCCTTTTCCTTGACTCAAACCTCTGGCGGCTTCCCTTCTCCCCTCTCCCTCCCTTCCCTATCCCTCCCTTCCCCCTCCCTCACCTCCCCTCAGCCCACACCGCATTTTCCACTCAAACTTCTTCTTCAAAAAGAAGTCGAGGTAACGATTCCGTTGGTTATATCGATCGTTTTTGGACCTTCGGCCGATATTTTTGCTTCAACCTGTCTTTCTTGTGGAACTTTTTGAATCATCATTTCGTGTTCGTCCCTGCAGGTGTACCATGTTAGGCTCAGGTGGTTGGTTTTTTTTTTTTTTTTTTTCAACTTTCTATACTTTTAGAAATTCAAAACTTTTGGCACGTTGTATAACTTAAACAACATGAAAAGCCAAGTGGGCTCGAGGTGCCAAACAGATATTGATGCAAACCCATTTACGTTGCCTTTTGGACTTGTCTGACTACCTGAGCGGGGAATTGAACCCACGACCTTTGGTTTCAAAGTCCAAAGTTCTACTGCTAAGCCATCCTAGGCCGTGGTAAGAGGCTTTGTGGTAAGACTTCGGCCTTTGGTTTCAAAGGGCGTGCGTTCAATTTCCTGCTCAGGCAGTCTCATATTATTTAAGTCCCAAAGGCAACGTAAATAGGTTTGCATCCGTATTTATATCTCGTGTAACTTGTTAATTTGTTCGTATCTTAATGGGGACCAGCCGGTTTTAGCTGCGGTTCCGTGCTTGATCGCTATGTCATCTATTCATTCACTTTTTTTTTATTCAGACCTAAATTTCAATTCACCCAGTGAAACACTAATGAAGCAGAATGATGACGGAATTTTGGGTCCGTAAAAATTGCTGAGTGCTCCGAGTAATGTGTATCTTGATTCTTGGGGTTACCTTAGACTCGAACAAAACTTTGTTTAAAAAGCATAAAGCTAATGTCATAGCAAATCCTAATAAATTGTTTGGTTGGGTTAAACATGTGGCCTATACACAAGTCATAATAGGTACCTTATGGGGCAAACTTTGTGGAAAGGTCTTACAGTCCCTGCCTTAACCCAAGGATTGAAATACTGAATTCTCAACAGTAGCTTTCTTCAAAATTGGACTTAATTCCAAACAGGCTGAGTTTCAGTCATCTTATAACGTGCCAAGTAAAGGAGACGATCTAAATTTGTGGACCAAGATGTAGTTAGAGACCGGTCATTATTTATCGCCGGGATGGGGGGGGGGGGACTCATAAGGGGTCTTGAAGTTTTTGGACCCTCGTGAGGGGGGAGGCATACATTTTTCAGGTTCCGCTAAGGGGGAGGGGACCAAAACACACTGACCAACCGGAAGAAAAAGTCATTTTTGGACCTCAAAAATGGCACTTTCAGCAGTCAAAGTTTCCAAAAATGCCTCAGCTTCTGGGGAACCATCAGTTCCCCCCCATGATGTCAGTACCATTACCATTCTGGTGGCTATTAGTACCATTACTGCAAGTATAGTTTTTACAAAGAACTTTGTAGAAAAGTATTGGTATGGTTTCTTGGTTCTTTTGTCTTTCAGGTGCTGGCTATGTTACGGATGTGGGCATGTAAGCAAATAGTATGTCCATCATACTTATTGTATGAATCGCGACAAGAGATGGGTGTAAGGAACATTTTATACAACATTTTTAACCCAACATGACTATTCGTTAAAAACGAGACACGTTTCCTTACAACTAAGGGTAACTGTCGGTATATGGAGAGCTACTTACATAATTTGGCTACAGGAATCATCTACAGACAGTCACAATAGGTATGCGAAAAGGCACACTTTTTTTTGGGTGGGGGGGTCCACATTATTTTTGGACCTTGAGTGGGGGGGATCAATATTTTTTCTGAGTCTCGGGGTGGGGGGAATCATCGAAAATTTGGTGGTAACATTTTCATTTCCTCCGGCCCCTGCCGACCATAAATAATGACCGGTCCCTTAGCTAATTAAAATTTATGGATAGACTAGCATTTATGGGCAGTGACAGGATTGCAAAGGAAGTTTTTTAATCTAGAGTTCACTTCACCATTAACTTCTTACTGGACGAGTTATCAGAATATTGTGACGTTTCTTCACATATTCCGAATGAGGACTTATCTCCCGGCATCGGTTAAAGTATAGTAGCTTCCGAACTATTTGGAGATTCAGCGAAATACCTTAGCACTCTTTCACTGCAGAATATTTACTCTTCCACGATTTGAGTGTTTCTTTGAAAGTACCAAAGGTACTTTGAGGTGAGAAGTGAGTGGATCGCTGCCCTTAAATTCGCATACCCACCAGTTTAATGGACGTGGTAAAATACGTCGTGTATGGAAATGGAATGAAATTGATAGTCCGTTTTAGTCTTCTGTACATCAGAAACGGCTGGGAAGAGTATAAACGACTTTGTCCGTCCGTCGCCCAGGGATACTGCCGGTGTGAAAAAATGTGAAAATGTGAAACTTTGCCATGCAGTGGTAAAGTAATATGTGAAAAGTGTGAAAAAATGTGAAAAATACGAGTGTTGGTGTGAAAAAAAGACAAAACGCACAAACGAAGTAAAAACTATGAGATTATCCGCCCTAATTTTGGGCCCAGAATTATGTAGGCATGCCTGTGGTTAGAACACACAAAAGAAAATTGGTTGGTTGAGGGGAGGAGTCGCTTTGAAGTCGCTTTCGCTCTCTTGAGTGAAATTACAGAGAAATTACAATGGTTACTGGAAAAGAAAAATTTTTAGTAAAGAAATGTGAAACTGGTGATGTATGAAAACGAAGAAATAGTGATACGAAAATGAAAATAGGTACGTGAAAAATGTGAAAAAACAAGCAGGACTGTGATAAATGTGAAAAATGAAAAGCCGGGTATGCGAAAAATGTGAAAAAAATAAAAGGTGGGAATGTGAAAAAATGTGAAAAAAGTTGGTACTCCCGGCAGCAACCCTGGTCACCTTTTTCTACTGCGTAACGGTACCAGACAGAGACAAACGGTTTTACCATTAGATTCAGCGTCCAAAAATTAGTTACGAACTAGGCTGATTTAACATCGTTGCTCCGTTACAGCTAATAGGCTTTCTGAACGTAACTCAATGGAATATCAATTGATCGTCGCCTTTAACCACTACAGGAAGACACGCAGCCGTATATACAAAAGGATTTCTGCAGTCTCGACACCGTGTTGCGTGGATGAATAGGCTTACTCCCGAACCAAATTCTCCGTTAGCTGCTATTTACGAAACTAAAACGGCTGGTCAACATTAGGCCTAAAAGCTGAAAATTCGGCGAAAATTTAAAACTAGGTCTAAAAGCTAACACATTGTTAACATGCAAGTGTGATGGTGACTACCGTTAGATTACATAATAGACATGGCTGTTGCAGCGCGTGATAGAAATGTGTGCCCCAACAGTGGCAGAAGTGTACAGAAGACCGGGTGCTACTAGGTAGTCGTTGCCCACCGCTTGTTGGATCGTGCAGAGGTTTTGGATCTTGCAGCACTTTTTTTTGCTGTTTTTATTGAAATCTTACGTCCACTTTGCACCGTTACTGCCCACATGAGAGTTTTTTTGTCCGTTTACTGTTGACATCAGTTTTTTCTCTTTTTCTTTTTTTTTTTTTTGTCGCGTTTGTCGTGCCTTGTAGGCTACTTCGGAAAGCAAACGGCATTTGAAAACCTTTTCCACTTCAACTGTTTTTTATTGTTAAATTTTTTTTGTCCTTTCTTAACCGAGAATTGGTTCTCTGGGGAGAACCTTGGAGGCCTTGGGAGACCCCCCCCAGCAAAGTGGCCAGTCTTCTTAGCAATAGAAGTGGCGCGTCCACGGTCATTTGGTCCCCCTCTAGGCTTAAACGGTGTTCGGTAACGCCTGTAGCGCCAATTCTATGGACATTCCCCTGGCCAGTGGATTGAAACTACATAGCAGTATTCAGGACCAGAAAAAAGTATCGTAAATGTTCTAAAAATAGCCGAGGCTGGGATGACGTCCTTAAGACTTTTGTCGTTATGGATTTTTTTTTTGTTTTTGTGGTAGAGGGGTGGGGTAGGAGGATTTTTTTTATATCTCGTCTGTTTGCGTAGTTGTAATAACTAGGGCCGTCGTCAGTTCCACTGTCGACATAATGGAGCTGGCTCCGCTTTCTTTGCTGTTTGGCTGTCAATCGGACCGGATCGGATTTGCCTTGTAATTTCTAAACAATAAGAGACAGTTGCTTGGGGTTTGGTCCATTGGAAAGGTGGTGAAAAAATCGTGAAAATGGTGTATTCAAACGTCCAAATCGGTCGACGAAAAGTGAAAAAATCTTGGATTTGGTTTATTACCGCCTAACGCCGCCTGTTTATCATCAACAATCAATCTTTTAACAATCGGATGCCTTTAACAATTAGAAACGGTTTCGCATCTCGTTGTTGTTTTGATTTTGTGTCTTGCTATTGGTCCATTTTGTCACCCTGATGGTTCCTCACCCCCATGTCCGATTCCGGATTTTTCTTTTGATAAACCTTGTCCGGACACGCGTGCTACTGCATGCAAAGTTTGGTTTGGATAGTCTTTGTGGTTTTCGCGTGATGCGCGGTCTAAGATTACATTGGAGTGTCTTCATAGAGGAGCTTCCAACAAATTAAAGATTTATGTTTTGATATTATTTCGGTCCTAGAAAATTATTTCACAAAAGCAGGACAAAATTTCTAAAATTGGATACCTTTATAAAAACTGCATACGTAGGAGCCCCGTTATTTAAACCATACAACGAGAATTGGTTCGTATGCTAGGTGAACAAGCTGGAAAAGCCGGGAATTTCGTACGACCCTTTTCCACGCCTTGAAAAATATGGAATTATGACAGACCCACCCTCGTCACCAACTGTGGTGTCCTGGGCAGGGACACACCTGAGCCCAGCGTGGGCACCAATGGTAAAGGAAAGACACGGACTAACCAGTGTGGAGGCTACAGCTAAAAAGACGCTTTACTTCCTGTAGGCATCAGTATATATACAAGTGTAACAGGAAGTCATGGGATTGATGAATATATACATTGATGGTATAGCCTATTAGGTAGTTAAAGGGTAATCTGGGTAGGGTTAACATAATGATTGAAAATTGAACGGCAGCCATTGTGGAGCACACAAGCGACGACTCCACATCGTTATTATTGAAGACGAAAAGATTGCAATTGACTGACACATCCTAATTTTTATCCAATCAACCCAGGTAATGTTAGATCAGACAAAAACCCGATAAAGGTAAAGGGACCATCAAGTTTTCGCCGTATTAAGTAGTGTCCGAGCCAAAATGGCTGCCACCAAGTTTGCGACCCTGTCCGTGATCACTCAGACTTGACTAACAATCACCGAGGTGTCAGTTAAGGTTGAGTGATCAGGGTTGGGACAATGACTTCATGACGACAACAATTAAACCATGCGCTGTGGCTGTTTGTTGTGACGTCACCATGAGTTAGCCAATGACGAACGAGAACTACGGCTGTTTGGCCGTCTGATTGGACTAGCCCAGTCACGTGATATGCACGTCACAGCAAACAGCCATGGCGCGTGGTATAGACGCCATTGAAAGCCAATAATCTGAATCTGGCAGGCGGAGCGTAGCGAACTGGATATTTTAAAGAAACAAGTTAGGAAATTAGACCTTTGCTTTAAAAAACGTTTTAAATTTATTGTTGTAGTTTGTTTCCCTTTAAAGTAGTGGGTGGTACGCCAACAGCCATTCTCAGAGACTCTGCATGTACGTTTTGACTCTTCATTGCAGCTATTTTTTTTTTAGCTGCAAAATTATCTTGAGTTTTCGTTCTTTGTTAACGGAGTTAAAAAAAAATATCGTTTTCAGCTTCTGCCAGTTACCTCTTTCTTAAACAACAATATTTTTTCCTGTTCCTTGTTTTCGACTGTTCAGGCTCTAGCACGAGCAAATTACAGTTTTTAAATACCGTAAATTGTCTGTTACAAAGCTATGGCCCATCCCACTAAAATTCTTAAGGTCAGAAATCGTGAAATTGCCTAGTTACGGGGGGGGCCCGTCCCCAAGATTATTTCAATATTTCTGACCTAAGATCGTAATTTTTCTATAAGAAATTGACTAAACTTCATACATTCCAGGAAATCAAAGTTTCATTTTCTTAAATCGTGTTTTTTTCTGCACCAAAATTAACTAAAGGCTACATACATAAAGCAAACTAAATAAACTATAGTAAACTAATAAACCAAGTTCCTGAACAAATGAGAATAAAACATTGGTTGTCTGAAAACTAGACCGAAACCAGATCACGTACGTGAATGATCGCGTAAACGCCGAATTTTCCACGATTCCTGGCCTGCTGTGTTCCAGGAATCTGTGTACCTTTCATTTATAAACTGCAAGAGCGTCTTGTCAACGCGCGGTTAATTTGCTTCGCGTAGTAGCTGCTGTCTCTGGCAGTAGTAGCCGAGCATGATCGTTTGGAAGAATTCAGGGTTTCCAAGATTGTGAATAATTTACACGCTGCATCTCCATGAAATTAGTGCCACTCGTTCTCTGACAACGGTAAACATTTGGATGAAATTGGTACCTGCTTTCAACGATTTACCGCCATAGGGCGCTGTCGTCAAGTAGCACAAAGCATCACGGAGATCAACACTGTTTGCGTCACTAAAACAAATTGATCACGATAGGAATGCAAAATTACTCGCTTAAAATGTATCAAAAGTCAGGTTAGGACCTTAAAATAATTTTAAGAAAGATCAGAACTGGCTGATTAAGTTTTATTTTTGTTAAATCCAACATTCATTCAATTTTAAAACGGGTTGTCGTTACGAGTGGAGCTAAGTATAACGCATGGTTTTGTGTTCCGAGAAGCGTGCGGAGCGGCCGTTCAGGCTGAAGCTTCTTCCGTGGTTCACGTTTATTGCAGCGAACGATATACGGTTTGAATCGAACACAAAATAAGTTATTCAACTTCGGATGTTGCACACGCACGAGTATTTCGTCAATTTCCACTGGAATTGTCTCTATTGCCATGGTTATCATGTGTCTATTACCTGACATGTGCTGCCGTCTGGTGCCGTTGATGAAAGCAGGTATTATTTTATAACACGTTTTCAGAACAGCATCACTACCTACTATAATCTACCCTGGCTACAACAATGAAAGAGTTATACAATCTGATTTTGAGAAGCGCTAACTAGTAGCCACAACGTGTTAGGTGGCATCTTGAGGGTTCCAAAATCCATTGGGAAGGCAAAGAGCCCTTGAGGTTTCAAGAAGACCTGATTGGCCAATCTGGTCAACACTCATTTGTCCTTTTATTGGTTCCCCGGGTGGAGAAAAGGTGTGATCTAATTTTACACCACTCGGACGTTTCGAGCAAGGTTAGGAATTGACGGAATGGTATGTTAGCTTTGGGGATTACTAATTAAAAAACCTTGAGTGCAAGTTGAAACTCAAAGGAACTCATAAAGCACGAATGTTCTCGATTCATACTAGTAAAAGATTCAAACGGGAGAAAAACTAATATTGGCAGGGACATGCACAGGCTCCCGAGAGAAAGAGGCAAACTTTTTTATGGGGTCCTTTTATTTTTTGGTGTTTTAACCTCCTCTTTTTCTGACCGTCTTTTTCTGAGCGTCTGGCGGCCTTAGCTGGCCTGACTACAACTGTCTCCCAGCTAAGGCCGTCGGACGCTTGAGCTATCTCAATCGGATGCTAGTCGAAATCGAAAAGTGACATCTGTCGGCATTAATTTCTGCGCGTTCCAGCAAAACAATGGCGGTCTCCGTATCGTGTTTTGGTGATGCAGTAATTAAATAGTTGTATCGGACGTACGTAACGTATTCTTACCGCAGTTCTTGCGTTTAGTTATTGTGTAAGTGATCCAAAAGTAAAGCATGCATGTCAAAATGGATGTAATTGCCCTTTGAAGTAGATATTTTCATCGTATGAGTTACGACGTCAAGATGATGCACATACTTGGCCACTTGGCAGGTTTTGAACTTTGATTTAACGCTTTTGCACAATTCGACACTTTTGTTCTTGGTTTTAACATTTTTGTGTTTCAATTTAACGTTAGTGGATATCAAATTATCGCTATTGGCTTTGGGTTTAACCCACGTGCACTAGCAAATACACTTATGAGCTTCAAATTAAAGCATTGAAACAAACTCTTCGAAATTAGGTGGATTAAGCAAAATTACGATATTATAAAAATTACCAAACAAATTTACAAGATTATAAAATATTAGAGCCTACAAAAATTACAAGGAAAAAAAAAAGTACGAAAAAATTACATGAAAGCAATTACTGTCCGTAATAAAAATATCAATAGATTTCACACAAAAAAACATTATTTGAGTTAGGCATTGCTACATGAATTAAACTGCCGCCAAACGCAGTATTACTTATTGCAATTAAAATTTGTCTCAGCAATGTATTACAGTTTACTTCCCCTCTTTTAAAATTTAAAGGTACAACTTGCCACCAGTAACGCATGGTCGTAACGAATGTAACCTACCGTCTCTAGGTTTCGTTATGTAAGATACTATAAGAAAGGAGGAATGTTTACATAATTGTGAATTCTTTTGAAATTATTATTACACCCAGTAAATGTATACTTGCATTTTTTTCGTAGTTTTTTTTCCTTGTAATTGTGTAGGCTGTAATATTTTGTAATTTTGTTTCATAATTTTGTTAGAATTTCGTAATTTTGTTTTTACTTAATTTGGTTTAGTTATTAAAACCTCGATTAAAACATTAATAAAATAGTTCGAAGAGATTATTTCAGTGCTTTAATTTCAAGTGCATAAGTGTTAAATTCAATAGCAAGTGTGTTAAATACAAAGCCAAGAGTGTTAATTTGAACTCCACTAACGTTAAATTGAAGTTCAAAAGTGTTCAATCCACGTACAAATGAGTCAAATTTAAGTACGAAAGCTTTAAACCAAAGTCGAAAATTTGAATTTTTTTTATTATTATTTTTTTCTGCTTTAGGACAAACTACCCTGACATTGTTTAGTTTTTTGTAATAACGTTTTCTTTTATGTTTAACGTATAAAATCATGTTTATTGTCAGCAATGAAAGGCAATGAAATCCTACTATAATCAACCCCCAACTTTATTGGCATTTCTTCTTTGACATTTCTTCTTAGGTGAACCGGCTACTGTCACAAGGTTGAATTTTGAACCGACAAGCAACGTGGCGTTCGTTCATTGATCTCTAGCCAATGCCCGCATGAGCCTGGCTCTTTCTTCTCGTCTCTAATAAGTGTGTCCTTTGCCTCCAGGTACCGCCTTCGACGCGTGCGTGCGTCCGTGCGTGGGCGGCTGAGCTTGGTGCGTCCCGGCAGAAGGACAAACGGAAGGCCTCCCTCCCTTCCGTCCGACGAGCAGCCACCATCACCACTGCCAAACGTCTCCTTCCCCCATGACGTCAAAGAAGTTGGACTAAAAAACTAACCCTCTTTCAAAGGCGATGGAAGGCAGCAAATGCATGGTGGCTTGCATCTCAAGTCCCGTCTAAAGGTAAGAGGTATTATAACTCTAAATCAATATTTATTAATGTTTACCATCTGAAGTAGTGGCTTTCCGAGTGTCTTCGAATTCGATTGCTTACGACTTGTGTATAATCTGTAGGCTGCAGGACGTTTTATGAGGGGATGGTAACTCTTAACAGCCGTAATGGTCGAAACGTCACTACAGAAGGGTTACTAGCGCAAATAGCGCTCACCGTTTGACATGGACCGCAGAAACACAGACAACATGGCGCTGGAAATCGTGGCTTACGCCGGCCCGCATTAGCGTTCAAAGATGCCGGCAAATAAACATTGCGCTATCGCAAACTACCAAAATAATTCGTGGTAGTTTTGCAAACCGCACATGGCAAATGTTGGCTAACTCGAGGAAATTCGCTCTCCATCGCTCTCCTTACTGTAGTTTGCCGGCAACGTTTCAGTTGAGTTATTGCGACGTACGGTGGCTTACTGGGACACACAACAACTTTTTTCTACACACGCAAAACTTTTATGAAACCGGAACAAGATAGCCACTGGAGGGAGCGCAGTTTGCCACATATCCTCCAAGGTTATGTCTTATCCGTTGTTGGAACGCCGAAGTACCGGTTTCATGGAGGTTTGTGCATATAGAAAAAAAAATGTTGTTGGTCCCAATGAGCCACCAGTAACAATACGGGTTACAATAAGCTCCTCCCGTAACGTATGAAATCATGTTTATTGTGCATGAAACAGTTTAGGGTTTCAATGCAATGAAATCCTACTGTAATCAACCCCCAACTTTATTGACATTTCTTCTTTGACATTTGAATTTACATAACTGAGTATATTGCTCTAAGGTTTTATTTACCAGTGTTGCCCGACCGATACAAAAAAAGTAATTTATGACTTCAGCGCCGCTTGGTAGATGAACGTTGATTTAAAGCAACATACCGCCTGCCTTATAACCTTCCGCCTGCCTTATAACAGCTGCGCGCCGATTGCATCCGCGCATTTACTACAGTCAAGGTCAACTGAGACAGTAGCTTCGTTCCTCGCAGCGGAAAACGAAGCTACTATCTCAGTTTGGCATTGCGCCTAATAGAAAGGCCAGCGTGAACGCATCAATTGTGTCGTCACAAACCGGAATGAATCTCGTATTTTAAAATCACAATTTATAATTTTCTAGACTAGTGTCTTATAATTTTGCTTCGGAATAATTAATTTTAATTTTTACCGCATTAATCTATTAGATTTCTGACCTCATGGTAATTATTTGAAAATTAGTACATACACACACAGAGATGAAACGTCATGATTATTTTAAACACGCAAAGCATTATATACTGCGGGACGCAGTAAATAAAGTTAACAATTATTCAACAGAAAATCTCATAGACGCCACATTTTTTAACGGATATTTAGCAAGGGATTGACTAACGGTAAGGAAATAGACCTTTGGGGCCGTACTTGATGTGGTGGATCGAGACAAATGGCGCTGGGAGGTATGTCCCTTTAATAGAGAGTGTGCGAAACAATAACACCTGAAAATAAAAAGGCTGCATCGCCAATTCGTAGATGAACGTTGATGTAGCAGTAAGGATGCGAAACACTAACACAAGAAAATGGCTACAGTGCCGCTACTGTGAACTAAAATTTCACTTACAAAGTGAGCACGTGTGTTTCGCTTTACGTTCTGCTGTCGCTAACTGGAATGCTGGTATCACGCGGAAATTACATTTAACCTTTATCCGTCCGATAATTGAATAGTGTATACAGGCATGGTCGCCATACTACGAAAACTGACAAACATAAAATCGAGAAAGTTCACAGAATGGTGACTCACTCGTCAGTGCAAACAGTTAAAGCGATTTCCTTATGAAGATGGGCTCAAACAGTTGAAACTTCCTACTATGCAGGAGCCGTAGAATAAGAGGAGATCTTATTTTAACATACCAAATCTTAAATAAAGCCATTGATTTGCCCAGTGAAACCTTTTTTGAACTCTCCAATGTTGGTTTTACTCGTGGTCATACAAAGAAGCTCAAGAAGCCAGCTTTCGGAAGTGACATTGGCAAATCATGTTTTACTGTGCGTTCTGTCAGTAGGTGGAATGGCTTGCCTGATTTTGTGGTGAATTCTACAACGCTCAGCAGCTGAAAGAGTCACAATGACAAACACTAAACCTTACACTGATCATGTGTTTTATTTCAGTTTCGCTCCCTTATTGTTATTGTTATACGTTGATGTTGAGTTTGTGTTTTCTGAGTGTCGCGGCTAATGAGGCAGCCTTTCATTAAGGAGGGCTTGGAGAGTAGTCGCGGAAATCTTACACTAAAAATAGCTGATATTCTGTAAGCATTTATTAGGCCTGGCCGGCATGTGACCGGAACCTGACCAGCGAATTACTGTTTACAACTCAGAGCTTGTTTGCCGTGCGAGCCAAGTGTCTGGTTACTAGTTCTTAGGTGGTTCAGGAAGTCTTCATTTAAGGTGGGGTGCCACCAAACAAAAGTAGGCAGCATCTAGCATTATCGAGCGCTATCTAGTTCTCTCTAGCGCATGTTTGCTAACAAGCCACGTGCCTCCTTAATTATTGAGTAAAAATTTGGTACGCCCTCGTGCGTCTGGAAGCAAGCTGTAAAGATTAACGATATTACTGCCACTAGATGCCACTCGATAGGGTCCAAAAAATGCATGCCCCCCCCCCCCAATTTCTTCCGGCTTCCTCCTCCCGACGATAAATAATGACCACTCCCTACGCTAATGTACATATTAATTCTGGATGACTGGCGACTAAATTAGAAAAGACCTCAAATTAGTAAAGTAAAAGGACACAACAATTACTTTAATAATCGCTTTTCATTGATCGTACACGTGCTATGTCTTTGCTGCGGTACCTAACAATTCTTGGTGCAAGTGCTATAGATTTCAAACTATGGTCGAAACCGTTGATTGTTGATGGGTAAAATGAAAGAAGTCATGTCTCCGCTTTTCTTTCTTCCTCTCCTATAGAAAAGAAAAATGCCAAAGCAGCCGGGCCAAAGCTTTCTACTTTGTTCTACAAAAGCCTATTTATTTACTTACAAGTGACAAATTCTTTCATGCAAAGATGGGTGAACGCGCACATTTTTAAAACGGTGCATCCTGTCATTTGAGCCACTGGATGCGCTGATTGAGTGAGCGAAGCGAACGAAAATCAGCGTTTGTTAGCCAGTGTGCACAAAAAATTGGATGAAGAAACTTAATTCGGCGAAACATGTGTATGCGCATGAGCAACCAAACCGTATGGCATCAGTGCATTTAAGACCAGCCTGGATGTTAGCCAGTATGCGCAAAAATCTGCCGGGTTTCCATTTTTGGTGCATTTCCATTAGTTGGTGGGTTTCCATCTAACACCATCCGTGTGTAGCACGGGCTTCATCGAGTCGACAATAACAATAGAAACTCCATACACGGCAGAAATTATTTATTGTATGACGCTTCTCTTGTCCTGCGCCTTAGGGCACGTTTACGCAAGGACAGTTTTCTCGCTCACTAGCTTTTACTTGATCAATACTAAATGTGATGGCTGCTTCTCGCCTTTACCGGAGCATGAGGATTTCGAGTTGTCTATACGTGGTAACCATGGCAACGACGCAGACGCAAATCTTCTCGTGCCTCGTGACACGGCATACGATGCTTGCAACATTTGAGCGTCGATTTATGACTACAAGAAAACAATTTTTACTGCAGCACAAGACGACGGACTGTTTTTTTTTTATGCCGGCATTCGATGGTTTGTCTTCGATTCGATAGCCACGAAATGGACGCCATGTTGGATTTGAATTCTCGCTGCGAGAAGCTATTTATTCTACCGACGTTTGATCATTGCTAGAAGCTGTACTTTAGGGAGAATTAGCAAATTTTGGAAATTTCGTGAAATGACAACAATCTTGTAGCAATGTTTAAAACTACTGTAGCACTTTGTTCTTTATCCGTGTTGTTATTTATAATACATACAATTTGTTATCTATTACCGTATTCATTTAGTAGCAACGGGAAACTAATCATAAATAAATAATGGTTGACTAGCAAATAGCATTCGGCGAGCGAGAATGATTTGTTGCGTAAACGCGCCCTTATTCCTATTGGCGCCTGAAACGTCCCGCCTGGAGTGCCCATGGAACTTTATTGGAAATTTTCGTACCGGTCACTGCTTACTGCTTAGCCAGTGAAACTGATCAGTGCTCAGCCACCAAGATCACAAGTAAAACTTATGCATTCTGTACGACGTAGAGAAAGTTATTGAACTTAGATGTTCTTACCTTCCCCCACCACCAAAAATAATAATAATAATTCTTTATTTCAAATGACATTGTAATCCGCGAGTTGTGCGAAACAACTTGTTTTGAGTTTTTCTGACATCTTATTCACCCTTTTATTGATTATTGGCCAACACTTCGTGTCGAGTTGTGCGTTTTTTGTTTTACACAAACAAATAACAGATTCCCATGGTGATTCCCAATCGTGATAACATTGCAGTTAACATCATAATTTAAACATGCGTTTTTTACTACAAACTACAATAATAATAATAATAATAATAACATATTAATGTAACAATAATGTAGTAATAATAACACAAACACACATGATTTTTCATTAAATTACTCCTGATTTATATTAGTATTGTTTGATTTAGTGTTTACCTATTATTTTTGTTCGGTTAGTAGTATTTACCTTAGTTTTACTTTTATTTCCTTTAAATTTAAATATTCTAATATGAACTTCGGTAGATTATTAAAAATATTCGGTATATACACCAATGTCTAGTTCTTCTTTCCAAACGTATTGGTCCATCTTGGTTGCGTGATCCTTGGTTTATTTTTGTCTTGATCTTTCTTAGGTATTTTACGGAGCCCTGTAGCGGACATACCCAAAAAAAATTGGGTTTGTTATCTCGACATAACCAATTCGTTATCTCGACATAACGAATTTCTGTTTATGCGATCTTAAGGGAAGTAGTAACGGAAGTAGTAATATAGTTTATCTCGAGATAACGAATTGGTTATGTCGAGATAACAAACCTAATTTTTTTTTTGGTATGTCCGCTACAGGGCTCCGCAGTATTTGGATACTACAGTCTTAGAATTTTGTTTTCATTGTATATTTCAGTTGTTTTTATATTTTTATCTGTTCCTAACAGAACTTTAAAGGCGCATGCATTCCTGTTGGCTTTTCTGTATGCTTCAGTTTTGCAACATTAGTACAAACGTACGTAAATGTTGCCAACACATTCATTTTCTTTTTTTCTTTCGTGCGAAATAATTTTGAGACATTAACTCTAACTTGTGTAAATATTAAAATCGCTATTCTCAACGGGTCGCACGACATACCAGAAGGATTTATGTGCCTTTAACTCTCTTGTATTTTTTTATATTCTTTCAATTAAGCATTCTGATGAAAATCCATATATTTCTATTACATATCGTAATATACTGCCTATCCATGCTTCATACAAAATCTTTTTATTTTTGTCTAAAACGTTCCTCACTTGATATGTTTTCGTTATGATTTGTAAAAAGTGTGCTTTTTTTTTTAATATATATACAGGTTGTAACAAATGTACGACACACATGAAGGGGCATGTTCTACATAAAAAAACTGATGAAAAAATTCCATGTGAACATAAATCCGGAAATGCATCCCTTTCGAGAAATTTTTCCTTTCAAAGATACATATGCACATCCAAGATTCAGGACGAAAGCGCCGTAGGCTAATCCTTGACATGTGACTGTTCGGGTGACCCTTCCAGTATCAAACAGTTGAAACTTAGTTTCAGTCGGGTCATAACTATTGACAGGGGGCAGAGGATTGTCCGTCCCACCTCTTCAATAGCTCTGGGGAACCTCAACAGGGGAAAACCACAATAAAATCTAAATTTTGGTATTTGAGCCTTCGCCACTTTCGTCCTAGATCTTGGATGTGCACATGTATCTCTGAAAAGAAAAAAATTCTCGAAAAGAACGCATTTCTGGATGTACGTTCATATGGATTTTTGTCATCAGTTTATGTAGAACATGCCCCTTCATTTGTGACATACATTTCTGTTACACCCTGTATATAATATTATATTAATAACAAAAGGCTTTTAATTTAGTCACGCAGCTTCGGTAATTGATTTTTTGGGCGCAAAGTGGCCCCCTCACGAAAGTGTAATTACAGCATGTAATTTTCCACGAACGGTATGCAAATAATAAAAACAGATAGCTCTAATTAAAAATTTATTTGCAGCGTGTTGTTTGAAATGCACCTTCGTTTCGGAATTGATTTATCAAGAGTCTAGTAATTATTGCAGTGTTGTGGTTACGAGTGCATTAAACAAGGTTGCTGTTTTTTTTAAGCTGAGTCAAAACCCAATGTCATAATTACGTGTCAGTGTGACACAGATGTGCGGCCTGGCATTTACCACATTATTATACAGCCAGTCGCTCTGTCAAGCTGTGTCAACATTTTTTGCGAGATATTTGCATGTGTGATGGCATCATTTCAACTTTAGTTACGTTGCATCATTTTCATAAAAGGAAAATTTTATTAAGCGACGCGCGGTGTGAAACAGAGCAATGGAGCTTTTCGCCCAGTGCTGGTTTTTGTCTGTCTCTTTGCGCAAAACCAGCACCATGCTCGATTTACACTCAGTATATCCCGCTTACTACCATGGTGGAAGGTAGCGGAAGAGAGGGTGTTAACAAGGAAGAGGGGTTCAACCCTCTTCCTCGGTAATACCCCACTTTTCCAGATAACACTACTCTTTGTCCAGTCAAATTAGCCTAAAATTAGGCGTTTGTGGGAACAAATTCCCATTAAGCTGAAAACTGGTACGTAACCCCTATACGTCATACTAACCAACATACTAAAACTCCCCAACACTCGGAGTTGAGCTTTCGCCGCCATCTTGGAAAAATGGCCATAGGTCACTTCCGGTTTAGGGTTTTCGTCCATTGTCTTGTCTCCCGTTCACTTTACGGCAATAATGCATAGGACCAAAGTTGTAGAGCATAAAATTTCCGATAAAGGTCATATCAGGTGAAAATATCCAAAAACGTATAGTTTTACGAAAACTTAATGGTTTAATTGTACACAGCCCCACTCGCATGTTGGCGTTTTTCTCTCATCACGGTTTTAAATTGTACACAGCGGCGTAAGGATCGGGTTTACGTCAAATATGCCCGAATTGGATTTGAAGAAGGTAAAAAAAAGCTAAGCAACGCCGCAAACCGCATGCGTTTATCTTAAATAGTTTTTAAATTATCGCGATTTCTGTATCTTATCGCATTTACAATGACACACTTTATAACAACTCTTTATCTTCCATTTCCGTTGCACGCGTACGCAACTGGCCGAGCTAAGCTTAAAACAGATGCTAACTGCTAAATAATGACCACGGCTTTTGACTCGTATATATACCAGCAGAAGAATTCGACGTTTTCGTTATGATTTTCGTATTTTAAAATCACACTTTGTAATTTTTTTAGGCTAGATCTTATAATTTTTCTTCGGCGATCTAGTGGCATAAATAATATAAATTTTTGTCGCAGTAGACTTTTAGATTTTCGCAAACGATTAGATTAACAAATCTTAGTACATGCACACACACACAGAGCCATCTCTCGGCGGATTTCAGCAACGCAGCATCCCCTATGACTTGTCGTTGAAGACAAATATGACACTCGTTGAACTGGTAGCCTAATAAAACGTATTATACCGCGGCTGTGACGTCACGCTAACTCAACGCCATGCTAAATTTTTGTTGGTTAAATCCCGTTAACCAACACCGGAAGTGTGCGTCATCGCAAAAAGTGTGGGTTATCAAGTTACCTCACACTTTTGCCGATAACCAACACTTTTGCCAATAACCAACACTTTTGACACTTCCGGATCACGCGACCGGGAACACACACCAACGACCAAATTACATCGTGAAAAGAAAAACGTAACGCAATAAAAACGCACAAAACTTAATTACTTAAAAGGAATGAAATCCCATCCCTGCAAACTCTTATACGTCTGGCCAATATCTAAGCCATTCACGCTGCGTTAACTCCCCCCTCCCCCTCCCTCCACAAACTAAAATGCAATAACCTTCATTCATATCGCTACCCTATTACCTAGTTTTTAAACAATTCTCAAATTACAAACGCTCAAAATGAATTACATACCTTCCCAGAATGTCATTCTACCCCTGCAGCCTTTTATCGAAGTTCTATCACTCCGAAAAGCTTTGAAAACACAAGCGACCTGGCTAGCATGAAATACGGTGAACCCACAAACGGACGCAAACGACGACTCGTCTTCCAACCACTCCACCCTCAGTAAACTAAAATGGAATGACCTTTCACAAAACACAAACACGTTTTAATTAAATACGAGTTATCTTGACGTCCCAACCGTGATATAAATATGTTATTTATTAAAGAACTATTGGTTATCGATTTTTAAACGACGGCTGCGAAGATTTGGCCGCTCGACATGCAAATCGTCTCGGGGCTTCGCCCCTCGACGTATTTGCATGTCTCGCGGCCAAATCTTCGCAGCCGTCGTTTAAAAAACGATAACCAATAGTTTTTAACCAATAACTATTACTTATTACGCTGTAAATATTAATAAACACAAAGAATGTTTAGTCCTTTTGTTATTATTTATTTATTTTGAATTGGGATATACGCCAATAAAAACAGCTCTCACTTGTGTAAATAATACGGCTAAATATGTTGTCGCACTCAGCTTGTAACCAGACTAAAACTAACTCATGCTAATTAATTTGAAATTATACCCCTTGTGCTACGCGCTCGGGACATAACTACAAAATAATTCGCATTCGTTGCTTTTAATGTACAGGCTTCTTCGAAAACAGTAGCCGTATTATCGACAAAAGCTAGTGCTATTACTACTGAAAAGACCACATATTTCTAGGCAGTAATTATACAAATCAAAGCATTACTCGTTGATGAATTGTCACCGACAAACAAACAGATCTGTACAGTATATCTCACTTAGAGGATGCGGTTTGTTTTCATTCTCGTTTAGGGCAATGACGTCGTGAATCATCGGACTTTTACGGAAACACGAAGCTGCTTCTCGCCAGGATTCGGAGCTTCACGTTTTATCTTTCGTTTATGAGCGGCATAACAATGAGGTTTAGGCCTGCTTAATACGAAATACCAAAGCTGAAACAAACGAATATACTGGTGTGGTGACGAAATGCGAGGGGGGTTAGTATCGCTATGCCAAAGAGAAGAAAAACATCGTAAATCGAAATTACCTTGGAGAATCGTTTTGCGGAAAGAAAACAAAAAATCTCATACCGAATGCCACTCGTGCTTTTATGAAATCGATAATTTGAGCGTTTCAGCACTCAACTCCTTCCCAGAAAATTTCCCTCGATCTGAGATCTTGGTAACATCAACATAGAAAGTAGTTTCGTGCTAAAACACACAAATTACCGATTTTATAAAAGCACTCGCTCGGGGAATTACAGCCGATGACTTTTGAACCCATTTTCAGATTAATTTCAAACTGTCAACATTAAAGGTACACTCCACCTGCCTTATAACAGCCACGCGCAGATCGCTATCTCCGCATGTTACCATCGCACCATTTCGCTGGACTATGCGTAGTAATACAAGGCCAACTAAGATAGTAGGTGCGTTCCTAGCACCGACAAACATAGCTACTATCTCAGTTGGCATTGGGCGTAGTAGACGAAACAGCGTGAATGCAAAAATTATTTCGTCGCAAACCGGAATGATTTTCATATTTTAACATCACACTTTATAATTTTTTGGGCTAGTATCGTATCTTATAATTTTTTTTCGGCGATCCATTGGCATGAATAATTTTAATTTTCACCGCATTAGTCTTTTAGATTTTTAATCTCATGGTAATTATCAGCAAATTATTAAAAATTAGTACATGCACACACGCAGATGAAACGTCAAAGTTAGCACGCAAAGGATCATTTAATCGCAGGATGCCAATAAACATAGTTCCCAATATTTAACAGACAATCTTCTATAGATGCCACCTTTTAAATCGGATTTTAGCAAGGGATTGACTAACGGTAAGTAAATAGATCTTTGG
>JAHWFP010029977.1:0-16052 GCA_023313725.1 Lithobius niger
AATAATAATAATAATAATAATAATAATAATAATAATAATAATAATAAATTCGTTGCAAACGCAACCGGAATGGCAAGGACCTGGTGGTCAATAATTGCCATCCGAAGTTAAAACAAAAAATTAAAATTACAGAAGTTTAGGACTTCAAGAGTTTAAAACGAAGAAAATGGCCTGGCAACAGAGGAACGGTAGATGGTATTGGGTTGGGGTCACGAATGCCTTACCACCAAGGTTAGACCTACCAGGGACACAATGGTCCCCGATGGCATCGCCAAACGTAGGGAAAAGCTGTTTCATTGTCAATGATTCTTAAAAATAAAAATAAAATGCATCGCAGTTTAAAGCTTGGCCTAAATCAATTGTCAAACATTAACAATATAAAAAAATATAGAATAAAAAACTTTGAAAACCAAGTTGAAGGTGAAATGGAAACAGACATGGCAAAGGATGCTCCTTACGCCAGTCCACGAAATAAAAAATAAATAATGGTTTAATTTAAAACAATAAAATGGCCGGTGGAAGCTAAAGAGTACAATGTTCAGGCCTCTGTAGGAACGAAGTCAAGTCAGAAAGACACAAGTTACGCTTGAAGGCTGCAACAGATGGTGAAGAGATAGTGTGCTCAGTCAGGGAATTCCAAGCTTTAACAACCCTGACAGAGAAAAAATTTTTTCGGCAATCTAGCCTAGATTGAGGGACTACCAATTTACAGCTATGTCCCTGGGTACAGGTTACAGTACTTAAGTCAAAAAAGGGCAAGTCAACCGACAAAAAGCCTTTCAGAATTTTGAAGGTAAGTCTGAGGTCGGCCTTAAGACGTCGTAGCTCCAAAGATTCCAAATTAAGTTTATTTAGGCGGGCATTGTACGGCAAGTGTCGCATGCCAGTCAGAGATTTTGTGAAGCGGTGCTGAGTGGATTCGATATGATCGATATCCTGCATGAGATAAGGGCACCAGACAGGAGTAGCATATTCCAGTAAGGGGCGAACAAAGACCTTATATGCCCACAGCTGAGTGTTTACACAACTAGAGGTGAATGCTAGCTGAACAACAGCAAGACGTCGTTTAGCTTGACACGATGTGACCACAGTGGGTGGTGGATTTAAGACTGGCATCAAACCAAATTCCCAAGTCCTTATAGAGAAAACTCCTGGCAGTGGGACCCCATCCAACACATAAGTGCACACTGGATTACCATTGCCGATATGGAAACTTTTACATTTTGCGGTAGAGATTGGTAATTGCCAGTCAATGGACCAACGAAAAACATGACTGATCCCTACCTGAATACATTCATTATCATGTGAATCAGTGATCACACTGTGAAGCTTGAGATCATCTGCAAATTTTAGCTGTTCCGTGTTACAAATATTACAAGATAGATCATTCAGAAAAACGACGAAAAGAAAAGGCCCGAGCACAGAACCCTGTGGGACCCCACTAACAATATCCGAACTTGAAGAGTAAGAAGTACCGAGGACAACACGTTGTGTGCGACCAGAAACAAAGGCACCAATCCAAGCAAGAAGTTTTCCATCAAAACCCAACATTTTAAATTTAAAAAGAAGTTTGCTATGAACTACAGATTCAAAAGCTTTTCGAAAATCAAAAAGAATTTCATCAGTAGGCAATCCTATATCTGAAGCTTCAGTCCACCTGTTCAAATCCAACAGAAGTTGATGAGTTGAGGATCGCCCTGGCATAAAACAACACTGATCATCACCAATTAGATGATGAGTGTTGATGTATTTAAGCATCTGAACGCGATTTTTTTCCATGACTTTACACGGGAGCACCTAAGGGCGATTGGTCTGTAATTCTGCGAATCAGCAGCATTCCCTCCTTTAAATATTGGAACCACATTTGCTGTGGACCAAACACTGGGGATTTTTCCTGAGTCAAAGGACAATGCAAGGCCAAGGGGGTGCAAATTTGGTAACAAATTTCTTTGTAAAAATAAGCAGAGAAACCCTCTGGTCCCACAGAGTAACTGTTTGATCTCAGTAAGATCTGAAAGCACAACTGATGGGGTGAAATGTACAACAGTGCAAAGTTCTCTGCCAAGTTCATAATCCAAATTTGTTGAAGGAATGATGTTATTATCAACAATGCTATTGGCTGCAAAAGTAGTATTAAAGAAATTTGCTTTGGCCACAGGATCTGTAATATAATCGTTAACAACTCTTAGGGGTGGGATAGATCTTGTAATTTTAGTCTTACGCCGAAAGAATCGAAAAAGCGATGCTAAGCTACCATTGGCCAGAACAGTGCATTCTTGATTGCGTTGGTCCTCCTTTAAGGCAGAAGAATATTTTTGCCGACAAATGTTGTATGCAGTTAAATTATACTCGGTCCTATTGCTCCTGTAACGGCGCCATAGGGCAAGTTTCCTACGCCCAAGTTTCTTAAGGGCAATTGGTTGATAGAAACCCTTAGAAACGTGCAAGTGAAGCTCAACACTACTGATTTTAACATACTGCTGAATAATATCGAGAAAATTATCGCAGGCGTCATTGACTGTGTTTGATGTCGAAAGAACTTCATTCCAATTAACATCGGCAAGATGGGATCGTAGAGAGTCAAAATCTATAACCCGGTTGGTATACACATTCTCAGCACTTGAAGATGGACAGTTGACCTGTGTTGTACCTTTCTCCGTCTCACCTCACCTTTCATTCCTGCGTCTTCCTTCCCCCCCCCTCCACTCCCGAATTACTTATTTGGGATTTAACTGGCGTTTCTACGATTTAATGACGTTCTAAACTAATTGCGAAAGCTCAAAAAGTATTTGCACGACCCCTCCAGTTTTGAGACAAAGTTGCTAATTTGCTATTTTCACGCTTTGAAGCCTTTCATAGTTATTACAATGTGAAAGCTCAAAGGGCATTTGCACGATCCGCCCCCCTCCAATTTTGAGACCCCTAAAAGGTTGCTAATTCATCATATTTACACTTTGTAGCACTCGTGAGCCTTAAAACGTTGTCATATGTCAAAGCTCAAAGAGCATTTGCACTATCCCATCTAGTTTTGAGACCCCCAAAATATTGATAATTCGTCATTTTCACAATTTTAAGCACTCGGGAGCATTTTAGAGTTATCACAATGTGAAAGCTCAAAGAGCATTTGCACGACCCCTCCAGTTTTAAGATCCCCAAAATGTTACTACAAGGTTGCTACAAGGACGGTGACAAATAGTTGCATCCGTGTAGTGGACATCGTCTGGTTCATGAGTTGGCGTACAGATCTAGGAAGGTTCTTATGCTGCTGTGGTCAAATTTATATTTTCAATATATTGGCTACAAGCTAAGACGACAAGATAACAGTACGTTTGTCAAATGCTGACTCGTTCAGAATTAGTTAGGCTGATCACACAACAAGGCAAAAAAAACTGCTTACCACTTAATCATTATTTACCTGTCCAACCCGCATCAGTAATGGACTCATTCAATCAGAGCCATGTGTTTGTGTCACTGGCGCACGTGCTGATACTTCTTTAAATGATGACACTTGATAATGTAGATTGAGCATATTCATGACGCAGGTTGTGCCTGTTCATTCGGCAAATGCGTTCGTGTAAAGAAGGGCGGCTTTGAAGGAGAGGATGGCTTTCATGTTGTATCAATCCCGCTGTTAGGGATGGTTTATGCAAACACAATTTTCTCGCTTACTAGCTTTTAGTTGGTTAATACTAAATCTGCTGGCTACTTCTCGCCTTTACCGAAAAATGTGGCTCTCAAGTTGTCTATACGTAGTAACCATGGCAACAACGCGGACGCAAATCTCCTCCTCGTACCTCGCGACACGACGTACGAAGTGTGCAACATGACAGCGTCGATTTATGACAACTAGAAAACAATTTTTACTGCTGTACGAGACGACGGACAGATTTCTGAATGCAGGTATTCGATGATTTGTCTTCGATTCGACAACCCCGAAGTGGACGCCATGTTGGATTTTCGCTGCGAGTAGCTATTTATTCTGCCGTCGTTTGGTCACTGCTAGAAGCTGGTTTTTTTCAGCGAGAATAGCAAATTTTGGAAATAGCGTGAAATGGCAACAATGTTGTAGCAATGTTTAAAATGACTGTTGTACTTTGTTCTTTATCCCTGTTGTTATTTATAATACATTTAATTTGTTGCCTATTGCCGCATTCATTTAATAAAAATAGGTAATTAATCGAAAATAAATAACGGTTGCCTAGCAAATAGCGTTCAGCGAGCGAGAAGGTCTCGTTGCATAAACGCGCCCTTAGTTGGGCAGGCAGACGCTGGTTAAGTGGAAGCAAGTTTTCTGCTTTTATTGTATGGCCAGCCTTAGAGCCCTTCACTTCTAGTTCTTCATGTACAATCATCGCATTGACCATTTCTACATTGGTGTTGCACTTTTATAGGGCTGTCTTGAGCGTGTCATGACTCAAGATGTAATGAAATAAGTCAAACGTTTCCCCCCCCCCCCCTCCTCCCATAACGTGGCATCATCACTGTCAATAACTTCAGTATATAAGTGGAATCGAAACATTATTTAAATTAATGAATTAAAGAATTAAAAAATTAACGCTTATCTGCCCTTAAAGAAAAGGCCAACTGGTTGGCAGTTCACAATAATGACATGTATCAGAGGAAATGTTACTGTCATGTTCCCAGTTTCTGTTATATTTTTATCTACTTTCACTCTTACAGGTGACAAATTAGAAAACGCATTTTATTGAACGAACTACGGATGCTTCGATAGTTACATTCCATTTAAAATAGTATAAGTTTGATATAACAAACTTTTGAAACGGCAATTGAAACGGTGCTAGAATATTACGAGCAAGCCTCTTACATTATCCCCTGTCATATTGAATTTCAAGTCATGATGAAACTGGTTTCACGCCTTACCGTTCCCAAGCATAGCATTCCAATAACAAAGACAGTTTTTAATATTTACGACTTCTTGAGTCCTACAATCTTTTTTGGGAAAGTGTTTGGTCTCTTGCCATGGGATTTGACTTCACGAAATATAATGATAAATCGAAGGAAACAATGGATCCGAGTATTATCGTTCATGTACAGAACAGTCATTGGTGTTCCACTGGTGTTAAGGACGATACTGGTGTTGACGCCTCCGTTAAAAAGTCAGAACGCAGAAACAGCGGATAATGTAGCTCTGACTTTTCTTGTTATCACGATGTGTGCTTTTATTACACTACTCACAATAGCCACAATAGTTAAAGAAAACAACATTTGGAAACTACTGAGGCTGATGACAGATCTTAATGTTATTGTGCCAATCACCATTCCCAAGACACGATACTATTTGCACATTGTAATTGTACACTGTGTTCCAAGTCTGTGTTACATAATTTATTTGACGGTCATAGCAGCTATTCAGATGAACAATGACTGGTTTCAGACAGCTTTTACCATTCTGATTTACTGTGCTCCTTTTGCTGACACCTTGTTCTTAAGTTTGTTGTTCAAGATGTCTGCTGATTTGTGCTCCGAGTGGTTTGCAACTCTCAATCGGAACTTGACAAAAATTCTCGCTTTAAGACCTACGTGCACAGAATCTCATTTATCTCACGTGCGGCTCCACTACGATAAGGTGTATCGATTGTCATTTGCTATGGAGAGCACATTTTCCTGGAGTATCACACTGAACCTTGCATTTTGTAGCTTAACTTTGTGGTTATCTTCATACATGTTTTGCATCAACCTGAATTCTCATACCCTCTTCTACAAGGTTTTATATCTGGTATATACAATGGTTATGATTTCTCGGATGTATTCTGTTGCTGCCGCTGCTGACTCCATGAAAAACCAAGTAGGTGCAATTTAGCTACATTACTAGGAACGAACTAGTAAAACGGTTAACAAAGTAGTCGGTTGGTGAATATAACTGGCCTTCTGTGAGCTCGACACAAAAACTAATAACCAGAGAAACCAATAAAGTCGGCTAGTTTTTTATGTGTATTTGGTTCTTTAATGCCCGCTGTGATACTTTGGAGTAACTACTCTCTCTTCGAGATGGACTTTTTACTTACCACAGCTGCTACACAAAGTGCACCCTCTGAAAACTGTTAAGAGACAGGCTGCACCATCAACGGCTTGATGGTGGCTACAATCGGTTTTTCAACGATTTACCACCAGAAGGTGCTGTCGGCAAGTAAATGAAAGAGAAAAGCATCGGGGGGGGGGGGTCGAAACTATTTAGCATTGCTATAACAAAATGATAATGATAAGAATACTAAATTAATCGCTTAAACATATTATAGGTCAGATTAGGACATTAAAATAATTTTAAGATAGATCAGAACTGGTTGGTCAAGGTTTATTATTTTTTTTACTCCAATATTAAATTTTAAAACGGGTTGTAGAGATGAGTGGAGCCAAGTATAAAACATGGTTTTGTGTTCCGAGAAGAGGGTTGGGCGGCTGCTCAGGCTGAAACTTATTCCATGGTTCTGAAGGTATTGTAGTATTACCATGGTTGCCATGATGGTAACAATACCGCTATGTTTGATTTCAAGTTTCGCCTGTCGTCAGCTAGCCCGCAAGTATTTCGAAATGGCACTGCGATCGTGGCGGTAGAAGGTCGGCACACTATCAGCACTACGGGTAGCTGTACGTAAATCGTCCTTCTCGAAGCGAGAGTATTTATTTCAAGGTGATGCTAGCTGTCTGCTATTCATTACCTTAAAACATTCCAAAGGTCCGTTCCTTTGCATGGATTTGCTTGATTGCTGTTGTGACCCTGATCAATTTTCGTTCACAGCACTGTACCTTTCTTTCGAAAAACGGAATATGTATTCACAGTTCTATGTCTACTCCTTCCTCTCCCTCCCATTCTTACCTTCCGACCTTGCAACTCTGTTTAATGACTCATGAAACCTATAATTTCAGGCAAGGAATGGTTTGTACAGTTTGAGCAGCGTTAGCTGCCAAAATCAGGAAACGCTCCATTTTTATGAGCAGGTAAGCTTAAACTAATCTTTTCCAATACAGCACGTTCTGTATATGGTCAGCACTCAAAATATTTGACAAAGTTGGCTTCAAACATAAGCGTCGTGAGATAAACACAGACTTGTGATAAGCAGAATGAACATCTCTAAATAAACTCTTATACCAACAATAAAGCTCTAAAAACTATAATGCCTGTTTATATTGAATGGTCGTGATGAAAAGGTGATTTGTGAATTAATTAAATCTACAACATGGATGCAAATCATTGTAAATTTTACCCAGCAAAAATGGAATATGGTTTTACCATGGTTCCCAACTTAGGGCTAAGTTAATCAGCTTTGTCATGTTAACCATAGTTTAAAGGAATTTATTATAACCGTTAGAAAACTATGTATCACCATAGTTTATAGGAGAGTATAATTGTGATCAGACCCTGCTATGATTGTGGCATAGTTCGGAAACAAAGCACGGTTCTTTAACGATAGTTACAGCATAATTTCTTCACAATCGCACATCCTCTACCATTTTAACAGTTCGTTGGTAGACCTAACTCCAGCATAATGAAGGGAGGTGACTTCATGCTAACACAACGCCATACTAAAACCGTACCCGTCACGTCCTGTTAATCTGAAGACCCTTACATATTACCATGCGTTAATACTGTACAAAATGTGAAGCCAGACGCACTTGCAGTTTGTGGATACTGTATGTGGGTTTGGCTTCACAGTTGTTACATCTGTACTTTTGCATTCAACGTTCCTATCCAATCCATGGGTTACTACTGATGACTCAACCATTTTTTTTTATTTAACACTTTTTAATGGCATTGACCCAACTTCTGTTCTACCACGCAACAGTTTCCCCAACGTGACATGACAGCTAATGAATTTTCATAATCACCATAGTACGCAACAAAAACAAAAATCCGACCTGTACACCCCACACCAAAACAAGACACATTTGCGACTGGCACTATAGAGCAGTGACACGACGTACTATTATTGTATATAACTCTATGATGGAGCTTTAATGGGTTAGCTGCAAGGGGCACTGCAGAGAGAAACAGGAGGGCGTCATACTGAAGCCGATTCTGTGAAGAGTGATTTCTTAGACCTAAAACGCGCGATTTTTGTTGTTGGAGAAAACAACGTTATTTTAAGCCTAAGAAATCGCTCTTCCGTTGTTTTTCCCTCCATTTTTATGTAGTGCACCTTGTAGTTAGGCCCTCCAAAACCTATACTGGTGCCAATATGGCGTCAAATGTCACTGCTCTATTGTTTATACTTACTCGTACTGCGTTGATCCCCCAAGCCAAACCAACGTTTTCCCGACACCTGAAACTACAACCAAAGTCCATAGCGCTTTTTACAACCTAACGTTAACTTATTTGACCACTTAAAATGGAAAAATATGGCCAGACCTGAACTACGAAATTCTCCTAGAGACAGAAAAAAAAATTGTTCTTTCCAGAACTCGTACATTTCTAGACAGGAAGTTTCTAGACCGGAAGTTTTCATTCAGTAATTGACTTCAGTCGTGCGAAACTATTCTTCTTTCAATTAAATGCCAACAAAAATACAAGAGACATTAATAATTGCGAAAAATTAAATTGTATTAAATTCAAATAGGTTTGCCATTTGTTTACTTGGTGATACCACCTTTTGCATTAAAACACATATATGTGATATATAGACCTGATTACCCCAGATAATTTCAGCTTTGCTCAATCAGGCCAATCCAATGGTGATGGTATAGTGGGGATTGCTATAGTACTCGTGACGTTTCCCTCCTCCTTCGATATTGCACTGCCCTGTTTCCGTAAATTATGAACTGACTATTTGGACGCCCCAAGCGTAGCTATTCTGTTCCAAAACAACAAAAATTGGGTATAGTCCAGTCAACGACGGCTCAAATTTGGCAAATGGTGGAATAAAATCCCAAAGTCTTGAAACTTCGCAAGGTTGTTCGGGGAGGTCTAGTAATGACTATATCAAAAGTTCTGATGATTTGGAGGTGAGCTGGCTTCGCTAGACCATAAAATACCCCAAAATAGGTCACTTTTTAGTCGTATTCCAATAATATCTCGGAATCTGTGGGTCCTACCAGAAAACTGCTCCTTACAAAAGTTAAAGAGGACAAAATTTGCCACAAACTTGATTCTTTACATTTTTTCTCTAGCACCAGTACTTTACGAGATATTATAATTCTAAATTTGAGAACTGTCAGTGATTGACAGAGATCTGCTATATGGGGTGCACATAGATTAGGTGGACCGACCCTAACCGCATTTAAGTTACTATATCAATCATATAACATCAAACACTTATTTACCACTGTACATATTTATTTGTTACATCAGGTTACTACATATTCAACGTATTGGTGGTGCGCACGCCTCCGGGGGGGGGGGGGGGGTAGTGGTTGGGTTTCCAGGTTGCACCTTGAATCTTAGAGGCTATGGTGGTTAATAAGCCGAATGAAAATAAGGGTAACATGGGTGGGCACTCTCTTGAGATTGTGCCAGGGGAAACCAACCCACTCTGCCACGATGTGGCCCGGACAATTTCATTCCTTAGAGTCCTCAACACAGATAGGCCTCGTTGAAGAGGAGCAATGATGCATTGCGCATCTTTGGGTTGATGTCCTTTGCCATTTCCGACTTCTCATCAATGAAGTCAATGACGTGCCTGATCCAGTAAGCCAACTTTCTGAGATATTCTTTTTCCTGACTGGAAATGTCCATTCACTCTTCGGTCGGTCTTCTTTACCATTCAGAAGCGAAGAGCAAGGATTGAAAACCTTGAAAACCTTTGTTGCGATCCTTAGGTGACTGTCCTGAAGGATGATCTTGGTTTCCACGTCAGTACCCACGTAGTATCCACGTCAGTACATGCATTCAGGTCGTTTTGCAGTTTAGAGGTTCACCTAAAGGCTTCAAGAGAATTTTTCTGCTCCTTCTTTCGTGTGATCTCATGGTCAGTTATCCTCAATGTACTTGTACAAGAAGAGGCCCTTGTGTTCAACCCAAAACAAGCAAAGTCAGAAGCAGGTCGAAGATTTTATTCATCTATGCTTAAGTCCTATGCATGTTGTTTTACTAATGCAGACAGTAGATGAAAACAGATTTCTTCATCTAAGGTGAAGAGGTGTAGTCCTTCAAACAAGAGGATCCCTTTTCGGTTTTTCCTGGTCAATGGTAACATTCATCGAAGAAGAGAAGATATTCCATATTTTAGGGTGATTATAGGGTACCACCCATTAGTGTTAACGTACTACTTGCAGGGCCCCTAGGACACGGGGTAAAATAATCCAGGTTTATTATTAACTATACAACTAGACTCCTTTCCTAACAGGCATGTTCTTTCTAATCCTTCCCATGTCTCAGTCGCCGAGATGTTATTAATATACCTCCATATTTATTGTTCCACAGATAAATTTATTAACAAACAAATTGAGCCAATTTCCAGTGGAAATATCTGCTTGTGGGTTGTTCACCGTCAGCAAACAAGTCTTCGTTTCAGTAAGTTAATCTTGCTATCACTATAAATGGAAAGGTCGTAGACCTAACGACTGAAAAAGAGAATGATACAAATTATTTCCTTCAATATTTGCAGATAATCAGCACAGTACTTACATATCTCATTATCTTGATACAATTTCGTCAACCAACTTCTATAGGTATCCAAAATGTTACAACGCCAGTGAGTGCAGCAACTTAAATCTAATGAAATACAAAAGAAGATTCCTTGGCTAGTGCTGATAAATGGTTCGATTCGTACGCTTTGTCTTCAGACACAGTAATCTACTTGTGTTTTATACCTTTTGGAAGCTATATTGTTAAAATGTTTAACTGCGTTAACCAACAGTTGGCTTCATGGCTTCGGCCGGGCAAGTGTCAAATTTGCCGCATTAACCAACAGGGCTGGCATGCAAATAATCTTAAATCATTGTTGCAACAATGGTACACCTGCAGACGTTGACGATGTTCCAGGAAAGTTCTATCATGGTAATAATTCGATCACAATGTAATAATCATGTAGCACTCGTTGAAACATTGTTGCGTGTTTCCGCTTTTACCGCTACAAACAGCAAAGAATATTTTGACGAAGAAGTTTCCGATATCCTAAATTTCACGTAATAGTTCACTGTTAAACTGCTCCATTTGCTCCAGTTATAGGCAATGACGCTGACAACTTAGGTCTTTGTTCGCACAATAACGTGTTTCAAGTCATTTAAACCGCAATTAGATAATTTTGTTCTCGTAAAGCTTGTTTTCACTGATGCTGGCTGTAGTAACAGTTGATTTTCAAACTGTTTTTAGTATGAAATTTACGGATATTTTTCTTTAGTATTTTGTTCCTTTTACTTTCAGTGTATCACTACTGAGTTACAAAGGTATTAGGTTTTCAGTAGGGCTTTGGGAAGCACTTTGTGGTGTAAGTCGAAATAGCCAATCCATGAGCCAGACAGGAATTACGTAAAAGCATAGTTACATATAGTAATACACTCGTACATGTGAATGTCAAGTGCTCCAACCCGAAAGCAAAAATTTCGCAGTTTAACTTATCAAAAGCATTGTTTAAAAGGGATAGGACTCCGCTGCGTGTATGCCAAAGTGTTGCTCAGTGAGGCCATCTGGGTGTCTTGTCTTTGCCGCTTACCCCTAAACTTCGGACGACATAATCAGAAAGGGCTGGTGATTTCTGACTACTTGTTGTCTTCAAAGATGGTTCTCCTGAGTGGTCGAGTCCCAACATTCCGCAGATGGTAGGGAGGGGAGTTCCAATAGTTGGCACTTGATTTGGTTTTGTGTTATACCCAATTAGCGTCGTCTCTTTTGGTCTAGGTCTCAGAATATTGGAGTGGGATGACCATGACTCTGTCATGGCGGCTTGTCGCAAGTAAGCTGGGAGGTGGGCCCCACTTGCAATGACCAGGCCTACGGTAAGTGGTACCTACTGCAAGGAGGCTTATGACTTGCTGTGCAACAAAATGGCCTCCACTCGCTCCGAATTGTAAAGCCTAGGTAGGCTGGAGCAGTGAAACCACTGTGCTGGTCGCACGAGTACTGTCATGCGGTGATGGAGCATAGGAGAACCTTCTGGCAGTTCTCGTGTTTCAGAATTCAGGAGCAGTGGCAAGAGTACCAGAGGAGTGCATGAGCAGCATAAATGATCCTTTGGCAGGATAGGTGGAGTGTGTGGAAAACCTTCAGTGATAGGTTGATTCAATATACCTGGGCAGATGCGGTGTGGGATCTGGTGTCTCCGAGTGCCCCGAGGCGAACCCCGACTTGGCTAGTTCTTCCGGATGGGGTGTTGGTGACGGGGGCTGCTATGACTGAGGCAGTGAATGACCGCTTCACCTTGGTGTACAATGCTCCTGACTCATCATTTGAGTGGACAATTGTTTTGCATTCTAATTATGACAAGCCATTGCTCACGTTTGCGGAATTTGAGGTCTATCTGAAAGTGCAAGGATGGTTCACCAGATCTGGATGGGATTACCTACAGTGATTTGCACGCTGCCATTCTTGGGGGGGGGGGGGGGGGGAAGGGAGTTGCTCTCACACTTTAACATGGTAGGGAGGGGCGGGCAAGCGCCGGAATTCTGGTGCCAGGCTGTATTAATTCCTGTAGCAAAGGCAGGGCGGGACAGGAGTTTGGCAACGAGTTACCAGCCGATTCATCTGCTGTCATGTGTATATAAGGTGCTCGAGCTACTCTTGGCCTCACGTATATCTAGGGATTTGGAGTTCTGGCAGGTTTTGAGCCCATTGCAGTTTGGCCTCTGCGAGGGCATAATGCACAAGATGCGGTCATGTTTTTGGTGACTGTGATTAGGGAAGTTTGGTTAGGAGGGTCGACGGTGCTTGCAGTTTTTTTTTGGACATCCAGGCAGCTTATGACTTTGTGTCCCTGCCTGCTCTTTGGCGTGTGCTTAAGGACCTGGGCATCTCCAGTCAGTTATTTCTGGTGCTCCATGAAATACTGACAGACAGGGGTTTCAGTACTAGGATAGGAGGTTGTTTTTAAGCACGGCGTAATATTAGTCGGGGCTTGCCTCATGGTTGCTGCCTGAGCCCTGTTCACTTTGCCATCCTTATCAACAGCCTGCTGCTCTGGGTGGCACCGCATGCAAATGTGGCAGCTTTTGCTGATGACGATGCAGTCTTGCTGGTGGGTCCATCGGTGGTGAAGCTGGAAGCAGAGATGCAGTTAGTGATCCACTGGATTAAGGGGTGGCTCAGGGAAAAGGGGATGGCACTCTCCAGCCAAGTCCTAGATGGTGGTATTTTGAAGTCTGTGGCACGTCGGGCATCAATAGTTGTTGCGGGACAGGAGGTGACCACTGACCAGTGCGCCAGGGGCACGTTATTTGGGTATCTAGTTGGATGATAAGCTTTCCGGTGCTACTGAGGCTTTGCAGGTTTGAGTCTCAGTCATGTCACGCTCGCGTATTCTTCTACGGCTCGCAGGGTCAGGATGGGGTACAAAACGCAGTTTTGATAACGGCAGCTTTTGTAGACTACCACTTGCCATTCTTGGGCTCTGCGGCGAAGTGCCACACATAGTGTATTCAGGTAGCAGTCAATATGTGTCTTGGATAGTCACTGGTTGCTTACGGTTAACACTGGTGGAAGCATTGCACGTTGAGGCAGGACTAACCCCTTGGTACGTTAGGCGAAGGGGATTATTCTTAGTTGCCTACTAAGGAACTTGGGGCGTACCCCAACAGGCCCACTGGGCGCAATCCTTTTGGACAGTATGTCGTTGCCACCATGGTATCTGCATATGTTGGGGACGGCTGGTTAGGCGGTTCATGTGTTTTGTGCATCTAATGGGGCATGTTTTCGGATGGTGTCGGTTTGGCTGTTCTTTAGTCCTCCTGTCCGAACAAGTCTGCAAGAGTACTTCTGCATGGCGTCGTGTGTAGACATCTCTTGGTCAAGTGATCTGTGTTGGTGGTGGTCGAATGCCTTAGCAGTGTTCTGCGATGTGTCACGTAGTGGGAACATTATCGGTGGAATGGGGGTGTGGATTCCAGTCCTAAAGTACGAACGTTCGACCTGCTGGTTGCGATCCTGAGAATGTTGGTGGTAGAACTGGCTGCAATTGCAGCCATATTTGCCTTGCGGAGGTATTTGTTGATGGGTGACATCTGGCCGCCTGTGGTGGCAGACATCATGGTGTTGTGTAATGAATTGCAGGTGGTTTGTGCATTAGTCTCCATTTGCTGGGTACCGAGCCACTCTGACGTGCCACTCTGACGTGCCACTCTGACGTGCCAGACCATACACGTAGTGGTGAGCCCCAATGACCTGAAGAGTTTCAAATTTGAATGTGGTTGAAGAGGTTAAAATCATACACGTTCCGCTCCTGACAGCACGAGTTCACCACACGGTCATAAAAAATCCACAAAGCATTTAATTTTCAGGGGATAAATCTCCCCCTTGGTTACAATAAAACACCAGATGATCAACACTCTTTATTTTAATGGAGGGTGGCATTGAAACATTAAGCTAAAGAATGTTGATCATCTGGTGTATTATTGTGACCAAGGGAGAAATTTACCCCCTGAAAAATAAATGCTTTGTGGATTTTTTATGACCGTGTGGTGAACTCTTGTTGTCAGGAGCGGAACGTGTATGATTTTGACCTGAAGTGCTGGTGTGCATCAGTGACAAGGGCAGGATGGGAAGAAGCCTGTTTTAGTAGTGAACGCGTTAAGGGTTTGTTCTCCGTTCACCCTTCTATCACGATGCTGAGAGAGTTGGAGCTTCTTCCACGGAGGGCAGCGGTGGTATTGTCCCATCTCCGGGTGGATCAATCGGCTCTGCTAGGGTTGGTGGCAGGATGGTCGGTCCGTGACGGGCGTTGCAAGTGTGGTGAGGGGCTTGAGACGAGAGAGCACGTCCTGTTGCACTGCACCCTCTATTCTGGTCTTCGGTAATGTTTTGTATCCGTTGAACTTGGATGTAGTGGCCATTTTGGGTGTGGACCCGCATACGGGATCACACAATGACATGCGTTTGCGGGCAGTCTGGCCAGGTTCAGGTCATTTGTGTTTGAGTTAGGTCCGTTTTGTTGTGTCGACTTTGCTTTGTTGTTGAGTTGTAGGGCAGATAGCCTGTGCAAGGCTATCGTCCTTGAAATAAATAATAATAATAATCAAAATCAATTTATTAGAAGCATTGTTAAAAGTATTGTTTAGCATTGTTAAAAGCCTTGTTTAAAGTCGCAGAGAATCCACTTATGACGAAAAGTATTGTTTACAATTATTCGCCCAAATCAATCACTCTGAGGCATTGTGTCTTGAAAGAGTATTTTTGAAAAGCCTCTCGATACGGAATTCATCAGACGACTTTTAAAAAATCAAAAAAAAAAAGGAAGGTATGGAAACAACACACGCCATTCGAGTGCTGAAATGAAATAACGTCGAGACGCCTATAGTAGAGCGATTGTTTCCTGTGGGAATAAATTCAGTTCAGTTCCTCCAAGTACGACAACAGCGTGTGATAGGTACCGATTCCAGCATCCCAGCCCGTTGTTTAACACACGTTTCCGTTGCATCGTTTATCTGCATCGTTGCATAGTTTGGGTGATTATTTGTTGCGTTGATAAAAGTACGTTATGGCTACATCTGAAAATTAATTGTTTATCATGAGCTATTACCACATTGATGCGCAGTACACAGTATTATGCACGGCGTCTGATAATGTTCAAAACTGATGTTTCAGACATATCAGCACTTAAGATGGGTGCTCAAATCTCAGCACTCGATAAAGCATTGACATCAGTTCTGTAAGAGCTTGCCAGTAACCACTATTGCTAGCAGAGACCATTGTTAGCATTGTTGGAAGAGCACTAATCTGTTGGAATGAATCGTTAGATATATGCATTGAATCACTGATATTAGTTCCTTCACCCCATAGCAAGATATTTCATTGTTGTTGTCTCTTCTTGCATTTCTCCAGTTAAATTGCCCCTCTCGTCATCTACTAAATCCCTCTTGTTCTCAACTCAGATAACCCGGTTTGGGTTCAGCTTCCTAAAAGTAAAAAAAAAAACTTGTAAGACGTCTTTTGGCGGCGCTAGCCGTTTCAT
>JAHWFP010029978.1:8426-30960 GCA_023313725.1 Lithobius niger
TTGGTATCATTTGGTATGTTTTATATTTTTAATATTTTTAATAATTTTAATGGTTTAGGCCTTGACCATGCCTGAATGGTTTGTTTTTATAGACTTGGTGACTCGGAAAAAAATACTGCCATGAATTTTTAAAATGTTTTAGTATTTTATTTTTACCTGAAGACGGGAGGTTGTCCTCCCGAAACGTAGTGTGGTTTTATTTGTGCACGAAACTGGCTGTAACTATATCTTATCTACTAAAAGTGCTGAAACTTCTCAATTTGATAGTTAGTCTTTTAGTTCTAGTTTGTGTGAGTAATTACGTGTTCATTTTGTGTTGTATTTTTCGCATTTCAATTTTGTCGGCGTTTTGCTGTTTATGGCATCTGTTTTGTGTGTGTTTGTGGTTGAAATTGTCACACGTAATTTTCATGGTTTGTGCAAAAAAAGTGAAGTCATATCCAGCTCGATCCCTTACCGAAAATGCAAGCTGACTGATCGTTCCAACTCATAACAACCCTAAACTTAATTCCAAATCCGTTTTTGCTGATATCGTGAAGCCAACGAATTTCGTTAGATTCGTTGCAATTCCGTCTACGCTGTTTGATTTGTAAGCGACTGAGAGCGTAAACACTCTTCAACACCATTTAAACCCGCCTAATCAACGAGCAAATAAGTTTCTCAAACCGTGCAAATAGTTTACTGTTTCGAGCACTTCTTGCCGACCATTACGCGCAAATGAATTTATCCCCAAACCAGATTAAAATCCACCTTTTCGAAATTAAACCTCATATTCCGCATTTACTTTTTGGGTTTCACTTACGGACCGATTCCATTTTGACAAATGAGCGCAGAAACAATACTAAAACGACTACAACGTAAATATGAAAAACTCATGAAACGAAAATCACGCAAGTTTTGTAAACCCACGACCAACTAATGGAAAATCATTTTTATTAAACACGAATACCGAATTGTGTTTAATACCATTCTTACAAATGAGTGTAAAAATGAGACTAAAAAAATATACTACAACGTAAATTTGAAAATCTCATTCAACAGAAAAACACGCAAGATCCGAAAATCCAGGACCAACTAATCGAAAATCATTTTATTAAACACAAATGCCGAATTGTGTTTAATACCATTTTCACAAATGAGTGTATAAATAAGACTGAGCAAGAGGCTACAGCGACTACCTAGTCCGGTCTTCGGTACAGTTCTGCTACTACCAATAGTGAGGCACACTTCTCTATATCACGCATTGCAACAGCTATCTCTATTATATAATCTAAAAACAGTAACCATCAGAATTGCCCGTTACAAATGTGTTAGCTTTTAAGCTTATTTTACGTTTTAGGCACAATTATCAGCGTTTAGGCCTAAATTACAACTTTAATTTCGTAAGTAGCAACTAACGGAGATTTGGATTAAATACATTAAGCCTGTACATTTTTGCAACACGGTATGCCTCCGGGCACACAGTTAGCCTACAGTGTTACAACGAAATTCGCAACGTAGCGTATATAGATCAGTGGTAGTACGGAAGGGACAGGAGAAACGCTGCAGCAGCGACTCGTAGCAACTATTGATGTTGCCATGGTAACGTGATTTTAGATCTAATTTTCATTTTTTAGGCCTAATTTTTTTAACGGCAATTTTAGTTTCGTAAGTAGCAGATAGGCCTAATGGAGAATTTGGTTCGATCGTAAGCCCATTCCTTCATGCAACAATGCGACAAGACTCTTTCAAACGAATCTAAAATGTTTTTGTTTTTACAGCTGCGTTAACGCATATCTTTAGGATTTCAATTCGACGATGAATTGTTATTATTTAATTTAGTTACGTCGAAAAAGTATATTAACTATAAAGAGGCAACGATGTTTTAATTTGCCATGTTATTTAACTAACTTTTGACACTGAATCGAACGTTGTAAACTGTGGTCGTCAATTTCTGGTGCCGTTGCGAAGTTGAAAAAAGCGACGGACGGACGGACAAAGTCGTTGCAATAGTCTTCTAGGCCGGTACGGCTGTACAGAAGACTAAAACGGACCATATCTTGAATTTGAAAAACCATTTTATTCAACCGATAATCCCACATGTTCGGAAAACCCAGGACCAATTAATCGAAAATCATTTTGATTTAAAAAAAAAATTTAGATCCGACTCTTGGAACTCGTAAATAACCTCCTCATGGGAGGAGGTATTTTCCTAATAAGAGCTGGAACCGCCGCAACCTTACAAACGACCTGCTGGATATTGTTAGTTTTAATCTTTTGAAAATAGATCCAAAATGTGTACCAATAACTTGCAACATTTTCCGGTCGCCCCTCATTTTGAATCACTTGAAACTGGCCAGACGGCACAATAACTCGCACTTTATAAACTCAAACATTGCAAGAAGGATAACAAGGAAATCAAAAATTAAAAACCGAATTCTATGTGCAGGGGTCGTACAAGAGACGAAACCATTTTCAAGGCTTTTCCAGGGCCAACTCGAAGCCAATTTCAAGGCCGTTTTTTAGTAGTACGGCAAACTTCAAGGCTGCTTTAAATTGTTAAAAATTACCTTAAAATATATTCAATCTTTTTGCCAGCCTATACTCTATAATTCAATAAACATCCATTTAAAAGTTATTTATTTTGCCCCCATCGCGGGACAAGTTGCCTTTTACGGCGATGGGGCAAAATAAATAACTTGCCCCCATACGCCCCCATAAGTTATTTATTTTGCCCCCATACGTGAATATGAACGAAGGCACATCGTATCGTTAACAGAAGATAAGTATTAGGGCCGGTTTACGCAACCAGTCGCCTTTGCATTCTCGCAGCTAGAAGCTAGAAATCACCTCAAATTCCAACATGGCGGCGGTTTTATGTCTGCCGCCTCGCAACGAAAACAGTAAATAACGTGAGTTCAGAAGCGTTTGGGAAAATTGTTTCGTCATGAGGAATTCTTTATATTATTGGCACGGATTATAAGACTGCAAGTATTTACTCAAACGGTGTTGGATTTAGCTAATCCATTTAGCGTTGTTACTATGGCAATGTCACCTTTGCCATCGCGATTGAGTTCTAGCTGCGAGAATGCAAACGCGAGTCGCTACATAAACGCGTCCTTAGGGTGACGAACTATTTTTTATTTATTTATGAATTTAGCATAAATAGACTGTATTTCATCAACCATAGTACGCTAACAAAATTCAAGGCCATTTCAAGGCACTTCCAACAAAAATGCCAATTTGAAAGGCTTTTCAAGCCTTGAATTTTTGGTTTTGATATTTAAGGCTCTTCATGGAATTCAAGGCCGTGTACGAACCCTGTAATGTGCACGTCTGTAAAACCCGTATTAATCTTTATAAAAACGGTGCGCAATTTTCTACTCGTCTTGTGACACATTGCCACACTAGGAAGGAATCCTGTTTTCATCTCGTGCAACGAAAGGTTGCTAAGGGAACACTCCACAAATGCAGTTCCACTCTGGGTAGTAAATTCATTGCCTACACCAAAATTAAACTTATGACTGGGCTGAAATCGTTTAGGAAACATTTGTTTAAGTGGTTGTCAGATCAAAACCATGAGGTTAGCAATGTTGTTTAGCATTACGAGTTAATATTGACAACGTTCCTTATTTGGTTGCATTGTTTTCCAGTATTCTTCCATTTTTTCCTCTTTATTTTCGGATGAATTTGTTCTTAGTCGTGCTTTGTTTGATTTTGGAAACCCTGTTTTCCATATTAATTACTGTTTGCATTCCTATTTGTTACGAAAATGTTTGGGTTTGTTTTTCTTTGTACGACCCATGCCCACACGCGATCATGTGCTGATGTGGTGTGAGGTTCGTCGTTTGCTAATAAATGCTTTCCCTGTAAACTGTACCGAAATTAACGCAATTCTTCAACTCCTCCTGTCGACTAGTACGAAAATTTGGAAATCGATCTAGCCAAATCGGCGTTCCATTGAAGGGGAAAATAGACTAAAGTGTCCGCGGCCTATCTCGAGTTCGCCCCAGAACGAACACAGATAATCGATTGTATGTTTTTTGATGACAGAGTGCCTTGTTGATATCCAAGATGGCTACAAAAACAATGGCGGCCGTCGATGAAAGCCGCCCCAGACGTAGCCGCTCATAAAATATCTGCAGGACTCAAGATACGGTGCGCACACAATACTTGTTGTTGTTGTTGTCGTTGTTGTTGTTCTTCTTCTGGGGGTCTATCGTCTATACAAGTCAAAATACATCTAAGATCATGTGAATGGGCTCAAATCATATCTTTCTATGTGGCCATGTGCCTTTCAATGTATTCTTAATCAATTTTTAACCTACAAATAGATATAAATCACTGTACTAAATAATGTAAAGGTAACTTGTAAAATAACCACCAGTGAAAATCACTAAATAGGTTTTGGATGTGTATTTAGTTAGTGAAAATCACACAAGAAATAACAGAGTGCAGTAAGCCACTTTTATGCACTTAACGTTTTAGTGACGTGACCCAGATTCGAAGCGGCGAACCATACCGCTTTTACCGGTATGGGTGGGTGGGGGGAGTGGGGCTTAATAGCTGGTTCAGAGCCGGGTCATTACCGCCAACCTCAGTCACAGTGTAATGGTCTGGGCTGCCTATGCGTCACACATTACAGAGATGGCCGCTTGTTCACTGGTCTAAATGCACTACTTCGCTGTGACTGAGGGTGGCGCTAATGACGTTGCTGTCGACCCACCATTAAGGCTCAATCCCCCCCCCTCCCCAAGGTACCTCACCGAAACTGTTATTACGTACAGCGATTTTTGTCTATTTATTTCTACTATTTTTTATTTCGTCTATTTTTTATTCCTGTTTCCTAAGAAAATGTTTCATTTTTTGTTTGTGTACGCATAACCCTTATTCACACGCAAGTATTTGCTCTTGTGGCGTAAAGTTCATTTTTTGTCAATGTTTACTTGTAAACTGTACTGAAATAAACTCAACTCAGCTCCTTCGTTCAGCCTTATAAGTGTATATTGGGTTTTCTTTCCTCATCACTGACAACTGACCACGGTGGTGATCTTAAACCTTAAATTAGCACAACAACTGATGGCGATGTATCTTAGGTCAGTCACGCGATTCGAACCGTCGTTCTGTTGGTTAGGAGACGAGGGCGCTAACCACTAGGCTGCCTGTTGCCCGCTTTGCTCAGGGTCCCCGGGGGACCCTTCACAAAGCTGGCGACGTGTGTTGGGACCTTAGTTTTTTGCCGGTTTGTAGTACGTATCCCGTAGGATATGATGCAAGATTAAGGGTTAATAACGGGTTCAGTATATTACCTTGGACAAGTGGCCACATCGGTAAAGGCAGTATGGCAGTGATCAGGTGACGGACTGGTTTGTCGGTTCGAATCCGGGTCACGTCACTTGAATGAAACGTAAGTGCTGAAAGATGGCTTACTGTATTACATTATTTATAGTGTATGATTTATCGCTAATGGTTTATTTCCAAATTTTATTTTAAATTAATAAAATTGGGAACGGGGATTCAGGGATTACGCCGACATTTGTGTAAATTTTTCTTTAGGGAAATTTATCAGACATTAATGCACGGTGGTGACATCACGAAAACACATCCCCAAGCAAAGAGTGTAGTCGTTATATACGGTTAATGTGAAAACCCACACACGTCACAGTGGGTTAATGTTGATAACCCATACCTTTTGATAACCCACACTTTTTTGATAATCTAACATTTTTGGGGGGTCTACACAACCCCTTCTCTACCATGTGTGACATATAATGACCGACTTCGCAAAACCACCGTACACAACACAAATACAACCAGCACGCCCAATTGCAACCAGCATAAGCAGGCACATTTACATTCTGCGACATTTTTCTTTCTAGCCTAACAAGAAAAAAACAAACTCGCGTACTATGCTAGGCCCCCACCCACGGAGTAATGGCCTAACCCGGCAACCTTTCGTTCCTACGGTACGAAAACAAGGCTACTGACACTTTGAAATACACCTAAAAACCCACGAGACTCAAGCGAATAGCCCTATATTATACACTCATCTCATTAAAACTATTAAACTAGAAAAAATACAGATTTACCTTAAAACACAAACATCGGTATTACGGTATTACGTCTCTCCCCTTCGGTCGGCCTTCACACACAGGAAGCTTCCAACCCCATTTCCAACCCGGAACTTCCGTTCAGGAATTTACATAAGTCGCATGTAAAAAAATCTTAAATTCTTGAAACAAGTCTATAAAAAACTTAAATAAGACGATGAATTAGCTTGACGTCACACCTTAGCATTAAAATACATATCCGTGAATCATAGGCGATTTTACGGCTGTAATTGCTCGCGAGCAGAAACGGCTAGTCCAATATCGAGGGGGTGGAGGGAAACACGAGCGCGCCTTGCGCGCGAGTTTTTCCCTTCAGCCCCGAGATACTGGACTAGCCATTTCTTGCTCACGAGCAATTATAGCTGTTAAATCGCCTATGATTCACGGATATTTAATATTACTTAATAAGCACTTTAAACACTTGAAACATAAAGCGACACCTAAAAGCACTCACGTCAGGTCTTTCAGCTATTAGTTGTAGACCGACGACGTAACAAATTCAACCCGTACTCCAACCGTATGAGTCTTGACGGCTTTTTTCTGGCTTTGTTTTTTTTTTTGTTTTTTTTTAGGGCGGAGTATTTGGTGAATAGGTTTACATCTTTTCCTCTAATTTAGGCCATATAGGAGATTCAGTAATGATAAATACCGACAAAAACGTCATTTGCAACGGATAAAGAATTTGTAGAGATCCATTCTGCAACTGTATAGCACTATCGCCGAAATCCATGGCCCATCCATGAAATTTCGTTCTTCAGGGGCTCTCCACTCCAGCTTGCTAAATCTCTGCGGGCCTTGGATATAAGATGTGTCGCAACAATCAGCCTCTCCCAGAGGTCGTTGTCAAAGTACAACTATCGATGATTGTAAAGTTCTCGATATATAACAACACTTATACCAATATTTATCAACATGGAATTAAACAGTTTGTATTAATTGAGCACTAAGTCTGTCCTCCTGTGCTGTTTTTTTTTTGGAGGCGGCACAAATGCATGACAAGATCTATAAGATTTGGAGCTTGTTTGACATCTCTGTAATGTGTGGGTGGCGCAGTGGCAACCTGGACCACTGCACTGTGACTGAGGTTGGCGCTAATGACCTAGCTGTCGGCGCGTCATTATTAAGCATCAACCCTCGCCCCTTATTTACAGCCCGAATTATAACTCCAATAATTGTTAGTCTTCATACTTCCCCATTCCCGTTCGTTCACCGACCAATGTAAGTGACAATTATTTCGACTAATCTAACAAGAATTCGAACTGGTAATTCGGCATAATAGTTTCTCAAACGCAGTCTAACAGAGTTAGGGCTCGTTTACGCAACGACAATTTTCTCGCTCACTAGCTTTTACTTGATCAATACTAAATCTGATGGCTGCTTCTCGCCTTTACCGGAGTATGCGGCTTTCGATTGTCTATGCGTATTAGTAACCATGGCAACGACGCAGACGCAAAATCTTCTCGTGGCTCGTGACACGGCGCACGATGCTTGCAACATTCGAGCGTCGATTTATGACAAGAAAACAATTTTTAATGCAGTAAGACGACGGACGGTTTTTTGCATGCCGGCATTCGATTGTTTGTCTTCGATTCGATAGTCACGAAATGGACGCCATGTTGGCTTTTGAATTCTCGCTGCTAGAAACTATTTATTCTACCAACGTTTGATCATTGCTAGAAGCTGTACTTTGAGGGAGAATAGCAAATTTTGGAAATAGCGTGAAATGACAACAATCTTGTAGCAATGTTTAAAATTACTGTAGCTCTTTGTTCTTTATCCGTGTTGTTATTTATAATACAAACAATTTGTTATCAATATTGCCGCATTCATTTAGTAGCAACGGGAAACTAATCATAAATAAATAACGGTTGACTAGCAAATAGCTTTCGGCGAGCGAGAAGGCCTTTTGGCGTAAACGCGCCCTTACACGGGCGCTGGTAAAGAGGAAGCGGCTCAGGGAGAGAAAAAGAATTTTCTCCTTAATTCTCCTTAAAGATGTACAAAAAAAAAATGTCGCCTGCGAATCCAGCTATGTTCTTGACTCCCCGCGGAAATAATATCCGGCAGAAATGGCCGTGTCCTGACTTCTCGTCCATCTTTCCCGCGCTTTTCCGTCAAGACAAATCGTCCATCCGTCCCGGACGGACCAGACAGACGCCAGCGTGCGTTCGTCTTTCGGACAGGCTGCAAATCAGATTTCCCTCGTCCGACCCAACGGATGTAAACGCTTAACTCGCTGACATTTTATTAATTTAGCGCTTTCTGGCCGCGCGCGGAATTACTGCAACCAGATTTATAAAAGAGGCCTGCAGGCTCCCTAATCTCCGCCCCCTTTTTCTGGAGGCTATTTTTGCAGTTCTCGAAATTCGGTTGGCTGGCATAGGCAGTGACCGTACGGCATCAAGGGGTCATCGGGTCACCATGGCACCATTTACGTCTCGGGCGGAAAAAAAAAAGAGCGCTAAAAGTCGATGTTCGCGATCTCTGCTCTGTCATGGTACGTAATGACAGCATAAGGTCGCGTTTACGCAACGACTCGCCTTTGCATTCTCGCAGTTAGAATTTAATCGTGACGGCAAAATTGTCGTTACCGTAGTAACAACGCGCCCTGGATTACAGGTAAATCCGACATCATTTTTTGTAAATGCTTGCAGTCTTATAATCCGTGACAATAAGATGAAAAATTCCTCCTGATGAAACGATTTTCTCAGTCTCTTTTGAAGTCACATTATTCACTGCTTTCGTCGCAAGCCGGCAGAGCTAAAACCGCCGCCATGTTGGAATTTCACATGGTTTCCAGCTTCTGGCTGCGAAAATGCGAAGGCGAGTGTTGCTTAACGCGCCCTTAGGGTGCGTTTACGCAACGATTAGATTTGTCATTCTCGCAGCCAGACGCTGGAAATCAGTTTGAGTTTAGAAGCGATTGGGAGAATTTATGTCTTGTCAGGAGGAATTCTATCTTACTGTCACGAATTTATAATAAGGAAAATCGGAAACAAGCCAACAGCGAAAGCGAAACGAATTTATAAGACTGTAAGCATTTTGCTCAAACGATGTCGGATTTAGCGAATCCAGGAAGCATCGTTACCATGCCAACGACACTTTCGACATCACGAATAAATTTCAGCTGCGAAAATGCAAAGGCGAGTGATTGCGTAAACGCGCCCTTAGGCAGCTGAGCGAAATAAACGTTGATGTATACCATTATTTCGCGTTGTAATTATGTGTGTTGGTTAACGACATCGCAAAATGATCACCCAAGTTTTCCTATCCATCCGAGTCGTATGATATAGTGTTGTTGCTACTCGTCAGAAAAATACCAGTCTTTTTTTTTCAATTCAAGCGAAATTTTTCATGTATGTTACCATGGCGAGTTTGTGGCGTGAGAACCCTCTGTTCGTAAACGTAATCTGAGGAGGAACTTTGTCGAAGCTCAAGAATTCAAATAAAATTAATAAAGCTTCTTCTTCACAACCACTACGAACGCTGCGGGGATGGTTTTTTTTTTTATTGAGTCAGAAGCGTCTTGAACTCATGACCGCTAGAGACCGGAATTTTTTGCTGTCGCTTACGTCGGCGCTTGTCGTTGTTATTTACGTTGTCGCTTACATTGTCGCTTGTCATTGTCGCTTACGTTGTCGCTTGTCGTTGTTACTTACATTGTCGCTTTTGTTGTCGCTTACGTTGTAACTTGTCGTCGTCGCTTACGTTGTCGTTTGTCGTTGTCGCTTACATTGTCGCTTCGTTGTTGCTTGTCATTGTCGAATATGTTGTCGCTAATGTTGTTGCTTGTCGTTGTCTGTCACGTTGTCGCTTGTTGTTGTCGCTTACGTTGCCTCTTACGTTGTCGCTTACGGTGTATCTTACCTTGTCGCCTGTCATTGTCTCTTACGTTGTCACTTGCGTTGTCGCTTGTCGTTGTCGCTTACGTTGTTGCTTTCGTTGTCGCTTATGTTGTCGCTTGTTGTTGTCACTTATGTTGTCGCTGTCGTTGTCACTTACGTTGACGCTTGTCGTTGTCGTTTACGTTGTCTCTTACATTGTCCATTGTCGTTGTAACTAACCTTGTCACTTTCGTTGTCGCTTACGTTGTCGCTTGTCATTGACGCTTACGTTGTCGCTTGTCGTTGTCGATTACGTTGTCGCTTCTCATTGTTGCTTCCGTTGTCGCTTGACGTTGTCGCTTGTCGTTGTCGCTTACGTTGTCGCTTACGTTGTTGCTTGTCGTTGTCACTTTCGTTGTCGCCTACGTTGTTGCTTGTCGTTGTCACTTACGTTGTCGCTTGTCGTTGTTGCTTACGTTGTCGCTTATGTTGTCACTTGTCATTTTCGCTTGCATTGTCACTTACGTTGTTGCTTCTCGTTGTCGCTTACGTTGCCACTTGTCGTTGACGCTTACATTGTCACTTACGTTGTCGCTTGTCATTGTCGCTTACGTTGTCGCTTGTCGTTGACGCTTACATTGTCACTTACGTTGTTGCTTGTCGTTATCGCTTGTCGTTGTCGCTTACGTTGTCACTTAATTGTCGCTTGTCGTTGTCGCTCACGTTGTTGCTTACGATGTCGTTGTCAAATAACATGTTGCAGCATCTAGCACCGTCTTTCCATTATTTAGTTCAATGTAGCACTTGATTTCAACAAGCGAAGGAATGCGCAAACAAATTTCTTTTTGCACAACAAATAAGCCACGTGACTCCTTAATTATTGAATGACGAGTTGGTGCGTCCACGTGCACCAGGGAGCAATCGGTTTACGATATCACTGTGCCTGTTGAAAGTAAGGCCTACACAGAACTAGATAACGGCAAATGGCTATAGATACTGCAGCTTGTCATTTGGTGTCAATCCCCCTTTAATCGCACCAACTGAACTGAAAGGCTCATAATGGCTAAGCGTTTGGTCACAAAAGTCGGTCGACATCAATTCCCGCTCAGGTAGCATGATATTTATTAGCATGGTAGTGTTTCTCAAATGGGTAAGAAAATTAACCCATTTGGCTTTGTAAGGAAAAGGAATAAAATCTCACGAATTGCGAAGGTTTCAAATCTTTTTAAAGAAACATTCGAGGCTGGGACCCCGATTAATCACACTTCGGAATAACCTTCAATAAATCGAACAAACCAACTCTATTCCAAACTTGTTGATAAGATGCGATTGGCTCTTCGGTTTCCCAAATGAAGAAGGCGTCGGGAATGTAACCAGAAAATGTGCCTGTACGTCGCCTCGTTCATACGATTGTGGCAAAAAAAAAAAAAAAAAAAAAAAAAGGGGACCAACATTCGGCTTGGTAATCGGCTATTCCCACGACAACCTCCGTTCGGAACCTCCTAATTGTTGTTTTGCTCCGCTACGTGCCGCCCTCATCTCATTGTTTACCCGAGCAAGGCAAGAAATTGGCCCAAAAACGAGCGCACACACGATGAGTTACTTAGTGACATCATTAGTGTTGAATGGGCCACGATAAACAGGAGTTTGCTGAACAAAGTGTGCGGATGGTTTGTGTATTGATTGGGGGGAAGCTCTCGCATGCTCTTATACACAACAATTTGTGGAGGTGACGCGGCAGCTCCATTCGAGCGAATTAACGCCGGGAGGGAAAACATTCGAACGAAAATGGAACGTTTCAACTTGAGAAAATGGATTGTTGGCAAGTTCGCGCTAAGTGGTCTCGATGGAACGAAACTACAAATGGAACGAGTGCTACCAGGAGAGACATAAAGGAAGTACCAGTAGGTCTCGACGAAGTGTCCGTGATCATACTTCCGCGTATTCCAGCTCTCGTTCAGCACCACAGTACCGTCCGGATCATGGTTGAAAAATAGCAAACGGGACTGGGTTGGACAATATGGCCGCCGAAAGTGTCGCTGATGCGATTGATTTGTATTGTTGCCGCATTTTGTCAACCGTTGGCGACACTTTCCGTACAAAAATACTGCCTCTCTTGAGACACTTTCTGGATAAACGAACAAGCTGGATAAATTCAGGCGGAAAACCCAGGATCTTTGAAATACCACAATCGAAACGAGCACGAAGCCCCACATGGCCCTTCTCGTACCGAAAATGCCAAGGGGTGGCCGGTGCCGGGATCGAACCTGGACCTGCCGAACAGGACTCTAGGGGAAATTTGTAAACACTATTTTAATCCACAGGAAATAACAAATATTTCGGCAAATTTCCGATAGTCAGAAGTCCTGGAGGTGTAATGACTCAGGTGACTATCATCTTCAGGCTCGACAACAACACAGTTTCACTATTTCGTAACGACCGTCCGTCTGCTTCGAATTTTGAGCGCGGCCTCCGGAATTCGTTGGATGTGTCGCTCGTTTTCAGGCAGCAGGTGATTGAGTTCTCCACGCATCAGAAACTGAATTCCAGGGTTTGAGGGTCCCTGGTTATTCAGCGTAATAAAAGGTGAATTTTCAACTTAAAAATGTATTTTAATCTACAGCTAAATACAGATGCAAACCTATTTACGTTGCCTTTTGGGCTTATATGTCAGACTGCCTGAGCGGGGAATCGAACCCAGGACCTTTGAAACCAAAGGCCGGGGTCCTACCACTGAACCATACTGACACGGCCAAAAGGACATATAAGTCCAAAAGGCAACGTAAATAGGTTTGCATCTATATTTAGTTATTTCTTGTGAGCCTTTGGCTTTCCCGTCTTTAATCATTATTTCACGTGTAAGTGTTCCATTCGTTTCACTTGGAGGAAGGCGCGGCAAATAAGCATCCATCCATTGGCGATTGGAAAGTGTTTGTTAACATGTATGTATGCACGTGTTAAATGCTGCCTGTGGACGTTTCCTTTTGGCAGTGTCAGTATGGCTCGGCGGTAGGACATCTGCCTTTGGTTTCAAAGGTCCTGGGTTCGATTCCCCGCTCAGGCAGTCTGACATATAAATCCAAAAGGCAACGCAAATAGGTTTGCATCTGTATTTAGTTATTTCTTGTGAGCCTTTGGCTTTCCCGTCTTTAATCTATACAGCTGTGTAATAATGCTTTGTGTGAGGATTGAGTGTCTTTGTATTGTTGTTCTCATAAGATTAGGGTTGAGTTTTTGCCAGCAAAAACAGATTTTTGCCAAGACAGTGGCAAAAACATGGTTTCACCGTTTTTCCCCCGGTTATTAACGGCTAAAACCATCTAGCCGCTTCATACGCTTATTTTCACAGTAAAAGATATTCTTCTCACAGCATCTAAGCAAATTTTCGACAGTCACATGCATAAATTTGCACAGATTTTGTGAGAAGAATGTCTTTTACTGTGAAAATAAGCGTATGAAGGGTGTAAATAAGAAGCGAATATGAATTTTCGAAGTAAACTATGTGACGTTTTCAAGGGGAGCTTTTACAATATACCAACATTTTGACTATTGTAAGACATACTACTTTCATTATTTTACATTATTTCGACTTTCAAGTAGTTTTTGCCGTATTTTTGGCCAAAGCGACAAAAACATGGCAAAAACACTGGTAAAAACCGGTTTTTACATAAACCAGCCAACCCTGATTAAGATGAAAATTGCTTCAGTAAAGTGTAAATAACCAACGTGTTGAAGTGTCCTTCTTCCACATCTCTCCTTCTTTTAGTTGAGCATAAACTTCGGACTAGATTGCGTATTTATTAATCGTATTCGTATTAACGTCTCCCACGGGACGAAGCGGTGCCTTTTAAAATAATGAGCGTTTCCGTAGCAGCGTAAGTGCTGCAAATTCGAAACACACTAAAACGGTAATTTGAATTTGCAATGCAATGCAGGTCTATACCAGCGACAGTGACGACGAAGACAGTTACGGACCGTCGCATCGAATTCCCCCATTACGGAGTTCCTAATGGTGATGGAGATGAAGCTAATGATGTCCCAAGTGAATTTTCCGGACGTATTAATCAAAGGCTTCAATACTTATTACAATACACCACAATATTATTAACGCGGGAACAAGCGCCGGCAGCCGTGTTTTATTATTGTATTCGTTGAGGTAATAATTCCCAGACGGAACACTGTAATCGCATCACCGTTATAGCCCTTATGGCGAAACTTGGTGACCACTAACATCCGGGAACGCGAGATTGCATTTATGTCATTTTAATGTGTGTTACGGCTGCTGTATTTCCGCCGAGACTCTAAAGAGGATGACACCTATACGTAATTTTGTGGATGACAACAAAACAAAACAGATTAAGAATTTTTCTGCGAAACGGGGATTAGTATATAAGGCATCAATTGTAACGGCTCGAGCTCGCTTGGCCTTCTGCCCGGTGCTCCCAACAATGATGTATGAATCGGTAGAGAATTCATACCGTCACGATTCTCCAATCGTCTCAGATCCAAAAGTAATTCCGAATAGTTTAATTTGAATTATTTCCCCTATTTTCCCAATTCCCGAACCTAAACTCAAACTCGATCAACCCTGTTGTCTCTTAAGTACTGCCATGTGAAGAAATAAGCCACAATAGCACTAATAAAAACAAACATCGGGTTATTAAACCTGCATCATGTCAACCAAAATACGCAAAAAAAGCAAAAAATACAACACTAATGTTGTATTTTTTTTGCTTTTTGGTGTGTATTTTGGTTGACATGATGAAGGTTTAATAACCAGATGTTTGTTTTTATTAACGCTGTTGTGGCTTATTTCTTCGTATATCTGTTGGAGCGCTTGTTTTTTCTCGTAAATTTTAAAACTGCAACCCCGTACATTAGTTTAGCAGTCAAAACACGAAATAATCCAAAACTAATTATTCCAACTTGTCCCAAGTCATCCAAACGAGGTTGGCGTTCCATTTAAGGCCCTAAGCCAAGGTTGGTGTCACCCTTGAACGTTAGGCGAGCCTGAGGCAAAACTGAACCACGACAAATAACCTTGTTCCCTTAGTTTAGGTTACTTTGGAATTCGCGTAACCCCTTAAAGGGACACCCGGCCTGCCTTATAACATTCCGCGTGCCAAATTACAGCTACGCGCAGATCGTCATCCGAGCAATTACAGCACCAAGGTCGGCTGGGGTGGTAGCTGCGTTCCTCGCATAAGCTGCTATCTCGGTTGGCTTTGGGAATAGTACACGAGACAGAATCAAGTCATCGATTGAGTCGTCACAAACCGGAATGATTCTCGTATTTTAAAATCACAATTTATAATTTTTCTATGCTAGTGTCTTATAATTTTGCTTCGACGATCTATTGGAATAATTAATTTTAATTTTTACCGTATTAGACTATTAGATTTTAGATCTCATGGTAATTATAAGAAAATTAGTAGATGTACACACACAGATGAAACGACATGATTATTGTACGCGCGCAATGCATTACGGGTCGTTCTTAAATATAGTTAACAATATTCAACAGCAAATCTCCTAGAAACCACATTTTAAAACGGTTTTTTAGCAAGGGAAAGATTAACGATAAGTAAATAGACCTTTTGGGGCCGTACTTGATGTGGTGGATCGAGAAAAATGGCGCTGGGAGGTACAGCCCTTTAATAGGCCCCACGACACATTTGTATGCAAGGTCCTTAACTGTAGTGTTGGCATTGGGTATCGCCAAGCTGATTAGGGAACTAATTTGTGATTAGCTGTGGTTTCTGATGTGATATGTTCAGTTGCAGCGAGCGCAGCAACGCGATCGAGGCACGGAATTGGGGGAAAAAAATTCTGCGAAATGGGACGCAGCAACAAACAACACATGTGGCGAGACAGATTATCTCCAGAAGACCGAGTTTGGCTTGGGGGTTTCGGAAAGCCACTTGCTGAGAGGTTGTACGCATTTCGACGAAACCGTACACACTTTTAGCCCCTTTAGCCGTTCTTCATACATAATTAGCGGCTTGAAAAGGAATGTTTTCGGTTTTAAGCGCCTTAAAAATGAATAAGGTTGCTTGCTTGCTCCCGTTGGCGAGTCAGATAACGAGCAAACATTATGAAATATGAAGTCGCTGACTGCGGTAACTCTTTCTACATAAAAGAATTAAAAAAAAAATTAAAAAGGGAAGAAACAAACAACAAACAAATAAACAAACAGGAGCTGCAGCAGAAACGACAATAAATTCATAGGAAAAGATATGGGGTAGAAAGGAGTAAGAACGTAGACGTATAGATATGCGTATAACTTCGTTTCTTCGTATTATCTCCGTCCAAACCCAACAACTTTCGGACGCGGGAGTGTGGGAGGTTATCACCTAAACAAGGAAGGCGACACGAATGCGTGGGAGGCTCTGGAGCAAAGAGTTGTGCTTAATTTCTCATAAAAGGGTTGCTGCCTACCCGAAAAACATCTTCTCTTCCGCTTCACTGCCTCATTAACAGCACAGAGGTTGACAAACGGAAATTTATTACGGCCGTATGTGAAACTAAGACATTAAAAAGCAAAACTTTTGATAATGTTAGCGGTTAGCATTGTCGAAGCGTGTAGCTGAGTTGAATTCGTGCCGTATACGTATCTCTGTTAAATTTGGCATATATGCAGCTGGCGCGTTTAGCAAATGTAATAACATGGAAGTGCAGTAGTGGCATAAAGGACAGAACGTAGGGCCTAACGGAGTGTCTATGAGTATATCCCGCTTGGTACCATCGGGATGGTAGGGAAGCCGGGTATAATCTAGGACGATATATGGTAAACTGCGTTTACCGGACTAGCAGATTCACGACTGAAGGCGCAGCCAGCACCGATACGTCCGCTTTGAGATTATGGGATGGCAGCCGCCATTATGATTTTCATGGGGGTACACAATGTTGGAGAAGTACAAGTCCGACGAGTAGGGTAAAGCCCGCATGGCTACAGTTACACTGTGAAACTCTTTACAAAATTTATCCTGGCACAGGCAAAAGTTTGAACTAAGTTGTGACGACTCAGGGAGTGGACGATTGATTTCAAGCAAAGGCTCAAGCACAATTCACACCTTACAGTACAGCTAGGGGTTCTGCACTCAGAGTTCACATATTATAGTGACCGCGGTCTATCTTGAGTTCTCCGCAGAACGAACGCAGATAATCGATTGTACGTTTTCAGTAGCAGAGTGCCTTGTTGATATCCAAGATGGTTGCAAAAACAATGGCGGCCATAGATTAAAGCCAGCTCCTCCAGGAAGACGTAGCCGCTCACAAAATACTTGCAGGACTCAAGATACTGCCGCGCACACAATAGGCACTGACTGAGGTTTAGAAGCCTGGTCAGCCCTAGCGTAGTGCTCAAAGAGACGACCTTATCGGTTGCCTCTCCTCGACTGTCCCCCGATCTGCTCTCAGCCCCTCGTATTTATACGTGGGGGAGAACAATAGATCTCGCCTTAGGCTATTACGTCACGTGACCTGCTGTACTGCATAGAACCGGATCCACCTGGTTTAGCCAGTATATAGAAGCCATTTATGGAGTCCTGTTGGCGCATGTTGAGTAGGCGCGTTTGGGCGCGGCTAATGAGCAGGTGCACAGACAGAATACTTAACTGCAAGGCGCACCATGAAGCGTTGCTTCATGTGGCGTATTGCTATCATGTAAACAGCCGGTTTCAAAGTTTCCAATAGCTGTTCGATTTTAGAAATTGATGTTTGCATCATATTTAAGACATACAGCGTTTTCACATTTGTGGCAACCTGCCCAATACATGCATTACCTTCATCACACACTTTACGACAGAAATTATGAATTATGGGATGTGTCTCCTAGGACGACATATGGTAAACTGCAATATGGTAATCCTACAATATATTTATTTATTTATTTTAGTTACAAAATTATTATAACCCCCTACAAAGAAACCAAAGTTGCCCCTGCCCTCTCAGAGGTGTGTGCACTCTACTGATTATGATCGATTTTTGGTGTGGAATTTTCTGTCACAGCATAAGCGAGCGATTAGGCTAGTTGAATATTATAAAGAAGAATAATTCACGTAAACCCACGGAAAAATCTAGCTACGTCCCTCTTTGCCTATATTGACAACTAGCTTGCTAACTGTCGTATTGTTTAGTTACAGCAGTCAGTTAATGCCGCAAATCCACCTTTTTGGCGACCTCGCCTATAGCTCTTAGAATAGAAATAGAAAAAAACGGTGCCAGATTTAAAAAAAAAAAAGCTATATGCACCCTCCCCACCCCCCTCTCCCAAGCCCCAGCCAAGAACTACGAAAGAAACAGGTCCAAACGGTGTTTAAAGGAGTTTAGCAAGGACGCAGAGACCACATCAGCCGGAAGGACGTTCCAGGGCTGCACAACCCTTGACCGCGATCGTAGAAATGGCGGTCTCTAATGTTGCCAAGGGGAGAGATTTCCCCGTAGATTGAAAAGGTGCAATTTTTTAACAAACATAAAATAGTTGGCGGCTTAATTCGTATTGCAATAGTTTCTCCAAAGTGCAGTTCCCGTAGTCGCTGTGGTAATTAACCCACGTCGACTCTTTTGAAAAAAGAAATTGGTCCAATATTAATATAGTGGATGGCAAAAGGATAAAAAATACATTTCATTGAGACGATTCGGATCCAGGAGATCGCCTGAGCAGAACATTGATTACTTGAATTCTACGGAATACCTTAGCACGAAAACGACTTTAAAATTCCGTTTGTCTATTTCATGGCTTCAGGGGATAACATGCAGGGTTAGGTTGCCTTCTTTAATGATTCACTCAGCTTCTGAATCTCCGTAAAGGAGCGGTACCGCAACCATGTCACTTAGGGGGGAGGATGTGTCACTTAACGTTTGGAAATAAGGTTTTCTTGCCGAATGCACCAAAATTATGCAGGGGTTGGGCGAGTGGTTCTGGCGTAATGGGGTGAATTCGACCGATAGTTGTGGGTTATGGATGAGCAAGGATAATGATGGCAGAGATGGTTTCTTCGTGCTCAGATCTTTAATTCAGATTTAGACGGAAAATATTGAGTACACCCTCCAATGCAAGAATAGCTTTGTAATCGCAGATGATGGGGGGAAAAATGTATTGTGGAAGTTTGTGGACATGACTTTACGTGTCTGTAGGAAAGTTGGGGAAAAAGAATTCTAGTCAGATAAGCCGAATTAAATATTACTCACATTGGGTGAAGCAGAACTCCCGCAGGGTTCCCACTAACCTGGAAAACTCAGGGGATTTAAACTACCGTTGGAACTCAGGGATAATTCAGGGAATGTAAACTACCTTTGAATCTCAGGGAGAACTCAGGGAATTCTCCGATTTTTTACAAAAAAAACCCTGGAAAACTCAGGGAATTTAAACTACGTTTGAAACTCGGGGATAACTCAGGGATTGTAAACTACGTTTGAAACTCAGGGAGAACTCAGGAAATTCTCTGATTTTTTTACAAAAAAAAACCTGGAAAACTCAGGAAAAAACACAGGGAAAACTCAGGGATGAATTTAAATATTGTATTTTCCATCTAAAAGCTTCAGCATTTTTAATACAAAACTAATAAAATGTGTGAAAAAATTTACCTCTTAAAATTACGGTAAATAACCTGGTAAATGACTTCATCTACTCTGGAAAACCTACAAAACCCAGGGAAATTCATTTCAATATTTTGGCGGTAACCCTGTCTCGGGAATGGGGAAATATGGAGGGTAACCATTGGCGTTACGAATTGGGTTTCACAAAAGGTTTTCATGGTGGTACAAGTATTATTGACATTGAGATCTTTATTATCAATTGTTACAATTTTACAAGGACCTCTGTGACAGGATGGTTGTAGCGAAGCATATTGGAACCAAGGGGGTGGGGGGGAGGGGATTGAGGATTCGACAACTAGGTCCTCAGCACTAAACTCGGTGACAGTGCAGTGGCCCAGATGCCACTGCGCCACACATTACAGAGATTTTAACCAAACCTCAAATCTAGATCTTAAAGAGCAGTGACATTTGCCGCCATATTGGCACCAGTAAGGGTTTTGGAGGGCATAACTACAAGGTGCACTACATAAAAACGGAGGGAAAAACAACGGAAGACAGCATTTCTTAGGCTTAAAATAACGTTTTCTCCAACACCAAAAATAGCGCGTTTTAGGTCTAAGAAAACACTCTTCACAGCATCGGCTTCAGTATGACGCCCTTCTGTTTTTCTCTGCAGTGCCCCTTGCAGCTAACCCATTATGGCTCCACCATAGAGTTATACACAATAATTATATACTACGTCGCGTCACTGCTCTATACCTCCAACAAAAATTGACAAACTCCGAACAGGAGGAAAAGAGTAATCGCCCATGCTGTGTCCCGCAGAAGGTGGATATACGGCGACGAACACCATCCAGATGGTGACAGTCAACAAGAAAGTGACGGACTGTGATAGGCCGGCGACTCCAATAACATTCAGAAGGGATAACTTCTCACCCGTTATAAAGCTCTCAGTCCTCTTATGCCAATACAGCACGACGGGACCGCAACTATGAACGAGGACGAGGAGTGCTGAGATCCACGGCGGAGGACTGGGATCATGGATCCCCGCACTCCACGCGGATCCCAGCCCCCGTTTGTGTTAAATGAAAAGTGGAATAAAAAAAAAACAAATCAATATAGTAAATTCATTGAAACAAATTAAAAAAAAAAACATAACCGATTAAAAAAAAACGTTCAACAATTCACGTTACTCACAACATTGCAACTGCTGCTTTACAAACGTTGGTTGCCAGTAAATGACAAAAAAGAATTAAGCAACCGAATATAATCAATTAAATGGAACAATTTTCGGAAACACCACCACCTCTAACGTCAAAAAAATCGTTCAAGATATTCATATTAATTACAGCATTGCAACCGCTTTCAAAATTAAACGTTGCTCTTTTCGTTGCGTGTAGCACTGCGTCCTAACGAATATTCTACACAAACTTTCTACAGGCTAAACGCAACAGTGTATTCCACTCGCGCTCACTTGCGCTCAACAAAATACGTTAACAATGTATGCATCACTATGGCTCAGCGGTAGAACCTTGGCCTTTGGTTTCAAAGGTCCTGGGTTCGATTCCCCGCTCAGGCAGTCTGACATATAAGTCCAAAAGGCAACGTAAATAGGTTTGCATCTGTATTTAGTTATTTCTTGTGAGCCTCTGGCTTTCCCGTCTTTATTAATGTATGTAATGTAAGCTCAACAATGTACGTCGGACTGATAGCTTCAAAACGGATGAGAAGAAGGATATCGCCCGCTTTCCTCATGCTGGAATCCAACAATGGCTCGGGAGCTGCGCGTCCCCGAAATTGTTAGATCCCACCACTTGGAAAGCGGGCGATATCCTATACCTTCCCACCCCCTCAACGGAAGAAATGAGTAAAGGTTGTAACCAATAGGGCAGAGACACGACGTAGTATTATTGTGTATAACTCTATGGTGGAGCCAGTAACTGGGTTAGCTGCAAGGAGCACTGGAGGGAGAAAAGAAGATCGTCTTATTGAAGCCAATGCTATTGGACTGGATTTCTTAAGCCTATAACGGTCGATTTTTGTTGTTGGAGAAAACAACGATCTTTTAAGCCTAAGAAATCCTCTCTCAAAGCACTAGAAGTGCCGTTGTTTGATGTTACATTTTAATCTAGTGCACCTTGTAGCTATTACCTCCAAATAGTGTCTCGTAGCCAATATGACGTTACTTTACGCTGCTCTCTAGGAAAACGGGAATAACACCACCTCTTCCCAGCAACTGCTGTGACACGCCGAGTGCCATTCCTGGACAAGCCGCAACTTATTGTCGTCTTGTTTTTTCCAAGGCCCGCAGAGTTACAATTCGAAGGATATCCGCTGAAGAACGAAGGTTCACGTATGATGGCACTTAGCGGTCATGCTGCGGATGCTTGATGAATCTCCACAAGTGTCACTTAAAGCTTGGAAATAAATTTTTCTTCGACAACAACATGGGCGAGCACACACTCCCTTCTTAGCCTTTGGGTTATACAATTCCGTTACGGCGTTGGAACGTTTTCTTCTGGGATTTGTATTACCTTCATCCTTTCATTCTTTTCTTTCAGGTCTTGTTCTTTGTTCCCAATTCGGTCGAGATTGCGCAACTAAAACAAGGGGGTAATGCGAACTCTTTCCTAAACAACTCGTTTTCTTCCTCTCAGTTGATCTTCAGGAACGAAAAGAATCAAAGGAAAGAACGGAAATGTTTTGGCGCGGAGGGAGGGAGGGCGGGAGGGAGGGAGGGCGAATTTTTCGCAGTTTTCTTCCCTCCAATTGAACCGAATTAGAGTCGGCGAGGATTAGTTTCACGCATGCGTGCGTAGTTAGGCATCGTCCGGCCGAAGAAGCGAACGAGTAGCGTCGCTTTCTTTGTCTAATTAGAATCCCACTAATAAAAAAAAAATTAAAGTTGGGGTGGCGTGGGAGGTTTCGCAAAAATAGGTCTCGTTTGTATTCGGAGCAGGAAAGCAACACTTTTCAAACGTAATGCAGATCTCCTTTCCTTTATTTTTCCTCTCTGCAGTTTGCTATAGTTGGCGACGAGGACTGCTAATTTACTTGGGTATTGAATGGCGGAGGTGATTA